>JBBBDQ010000145.1:227500-285000 GCA_037127315.1 Ascarosepion bandense | reverse complement strand
GCATTAAGAATCTGAGCTTTCTATAATTTTCCAAATAAAAATTATGCATAGAAAGCACATTAAAAACTTAGAATAAATATATCAGTTTAATTACAACGTATAAAGAAAAGAACATAAATTCACAACCGAAAAAAAACAACATGATTTACAGTAATAAATTAAACTATAACAAATATATTACACTACCTACAAACTCCATAACATCCCTTATCCAGAATAACTTAACCCATGTAAACAACATTGAAATTGTAACAACCACTTCGAAAAATATTATAGAGATGATTAGATCTAAGAAAAAAGAAAACCGAAATCATAATAACCCAGAAGCGCAAAATAAATTGCAGTAATTGTCCGTCAATGTACATTGGAGAAACAAGTAGAAATTTTAAAATTCGTATATATAACACAGAAGAGGTATCACAAATAATAATTCAACGAATGCGTTAGTGATTCACAGAAATAAATTCAACTACGATTTTGACTTTAAAATACCATACTCAGAAAAAGAAAAAAACAATTTATTCAGAAGGAAAATTCTTAAGAGCGCTGTAATTCAATAATACCGAAATATCAAACTGCACCTGGGACTTTCCCAATTTCACCTTTCCGTATAAAAGCAATAATTTCTTAGATCAACATAAACAACAAGAATACAAATAATAACAAAACAAAACAAAAAAAAACGGTTACTTTCCATTATTTTAATATACCATTGTACATTAAAATTATTTCTTCAAATATGAACTATGACGTTTTTAAATACTTAATAATTTCTTTTAAACATAAAAATAATTAGTGATCGTTTTTTTTTGTTACCAACAATTTTTTGTTTATAAATACATGCTTTAAAATAAAATTCAGTTAATATCTTTTCCCTTAATAAAATCCATTACAGGACGGAACTTATATATATATATATATATATATATATTAAAATGGACTCTCCCGTTGTTTTCTTTATATGAGGTTAAAGCAGCAGTCAGAACAAAGAGCCAGATCATTCGTATATATCATTTCATTATTAGTGCCGAAGAACCAACAACACATTTGGGAGAGAAATGAATCTTTAAAAACTTTTTCCGATGGTTTTTAATTTAGAGTTGTCCTTCAACAAGACGGCCACACTATAGATGATCCCTTCATAGATACATATATATATATATATATATATATATATATGCATATACGTATATATATTTATATTAAAACTAAAGAGAAACTGCACGTGGTCTTTTACAAAATATGTTGTGCATTATCTGTTATCTGTTGTTATAGCCACTGTTACATTCCCACTGTATATATATATATATATATATATATATTAGTTTAGGGTAGGTATGGATGGAATAAAATTCCGTATCCAATGAAACACTATTCTTAAAAAGGGCTTCAATACAAAGTAGAGCGAATAACATTATTTAGAATTTATAACACAAATATATCTTAATAATGTTTCGATCAATCTGTGTCTCATCAATTGATGATGTTTATTTCAATTTGACGAGTTTTAAAAGGTTCAAAACAAACCAAACTCCCTTAATTAGTGAGGCATTGTTACATAGATAGTGTAGACCAATCAAAATAATTACTAATTTAAAGAATATGAGAATAGACTCTAAAAATAATTTATTAGGGCATCCTTCCTCATTACATGTCCCAAGAACTTCAACTGTCTCTTCCTGATGCTCAGTATTAATTTTCTTTTCGTTTCCATCCTTTCTGAAACCTCATCATTGCTCACATTCTTTGATCCATGATATCCGCAGTATTCTTCTATAGAACCACATTTCAGTTGCTTCAAGTTTTTACTTTATGTTTGATGATATTTCAAGCATTCACTGAACAGCATTGAAGAACAGAAAACATAGCAATCCAGTACTCTCTTTTTTGTTTCCTGTCTCTTCATAATCTGCTCAGTTTCTGGAATACTTGGCTATTCCATTTCGCCTTCGGGTCTGCTTGGCTATTTCATTTCGCCTTCGGGTCTCAGTGTCACACTTTCCTTCTTACGTTAGAACACTTCCCAAATACTTAAATTTTTGTACTGGCTTGATTTTACTATACTCAGCCTATAATTTGCATATTAGACTTTTTAGTTTGCTGAGGTCCATACATGCGGTTTTCTCGTAATTTATTTGTAGTCCTTTATTTTAACTTTATTTAAGAGATCTTGTAGTTTTCTTTCCATGTCAGCTTTCAGCACTGTATCATCTGCGAATCTTATGCATTAGATTTAGATTATTATAAAGTTATTTAGATATTAAATCAATAAAGATGTGGACATACGCATATTCAAATCTATAGACATCCACGTATGGACAAATAAACGAGTATATATACATACGAACATATGTTGGTATACAAAACACATATACATATGAATATACGCACACACACACACACACACACACACACACACACACACACACACACATATATATATATATATATATACGCATGTTAAAATGTTGTTTTATCGACGTGTCTATATATCCGTTATATTTCAAAGCCATGTTTGGAAAGCGTTTGGAAAGGTTACAATATTGGAGACATGTAAGAACTAATTTGTATGATTTCAAGAGCCTTGAATGAACCAGTCATATTTCAGTGTATGAACAAATAAAACTAATTGCATATATACTCACGGAAATACACGAGTGACACTCATCACTTGAAAAGACACAGATAGTGTCTAAACAAAATGGCTACTTTGTAGTGATATTATAACTTATCTTTGTTATAAATGCTATATATATATATATATATAGCCTTTGAGATTTCATTCGTATGATTGACTCAGTTGATTAAAAACTTAATTGGGAGATTAAAGTTTATTACTGGCCCGCGGTCGATAAAAAATCTCGCAATGAAACGTGTCCCTTCAAATATAGAAAAAGAAAATCTGATTCCTTTTACAAGCCAAAATTGTGCCATTGAAGATTCATAAGTTACTTAGAATGACCTACATTGATATTATTGAACTCTTTGGTCTTATGCATGGCGCCTGATTTACGTCGAAATATGTGGTTAAACAATAGACAGTGACATTCCACAATCCTCAAAGCAAGATATGACAAATGGAATTTGGTTTGACAAGCTCCTGCTTTGCTTTTATCGTCCCGGTCAGTGTAAACATTCGTTTAATTAAAGCTTCCAGAGTGGAGCAAAATTGTCTCTATCGCCCAGATTAAAGACGCTCACAGATTTTTAGAAACTGATTTGGAAAAATATTATTCTTGACTCAACATCTATATTTTTTCTCCGCTTACGAATATTTGAATGAAAGAAAAATACGCGCCGAAAAACGAATTATACAAGTAAGTTATCTTTTTATAGAAAATCGTTGAGAAAATGTTTATGTAAGGCGACTATAAAGAAAATAGCGTTAGTCTAGTAAAATCATTTTTAGGCGAGTAAAATTTCTCTCGCTCTCAACCACCAGTCGATAGATTTCTTTTTAAAATCTCAAAGGTTATATATATATATATATATATATACTTCCCAAGTAAATGCAAGTAAATGTAATGTACTCGACTGGAATTAGAAATCGGAGCTCCGATTCCACCATCCGATTCGCATATATATATAATAATGTAATCGTTGTATTGATTTCAGTATGCAGAAACACCAGCTACAGTAGATTTACTATAGTAATCTCTATATCTTAACAACTGTTAACATGAATGCCATGTACAGATTCCAGTTGTCTTCAACAAGTCTTAGGTATAGCAAACTTGTTAAAAATCGTTGTCAACTCCAACACAATGTAGACGAAGAGGATTACAATACACCACCGTTTACACTTTACCTCGCACACAGTTTGTGATCAGTGACACTTGCCCTCTCGTTGAATCGAAGAATGCGATGATTTCATCTCTTTCATAGAACTAAGATATTTACTAACAGAGACCACTTTCTCGACGCAGCCTCGAATATCTACAACAGTTGTGTCTACATTTTGGATTCTTGTATAATTCTTAACTGCGGCAAACTCCGGCGTACAAATCGATCTGGCGTGCGTGCTTTTAGCTCAAAATTCGGCGTATACCTACCGTAAAGTTCGAATCCCAAACATGCGGTTTGGCCAACATTGGCTTAAAACTTAGGCCTGGCAATAAATTAGGTTAGGGAATAGTATACGAAAACCTGTGCCAAAACTACATATAAGTTCACACCACTGACTAATATATTGAGACAATAACTGTAATAGATTTCTTTATGCATTGTACAGCAAACATTTCTGTCAATAGAATACGGAATTTATTTTACTCTTTTATTATTTTACATTAATTTATGCGGAAATATGCCAAATATATTCAATATATACAAATATATATTCGTGGAAGCTTGTTTTAGGTAGGATTGTGTTGCAGTGGATATCGTCTCAGAATGAGAAATCTAGGAGCTGAGTTCTAATTCCAGTTGAATTCCTTGCATTCACTTACACGTAGATACACTTGGGAAAGGTATTAATCCGTCTTTTCCCTCTATTTATGGGTTAAATAAAAGGAAATATTAAGTTCTATAGTCTTGGCTGGCAATCAGTCTACCACAGAAAGCAATGGCAACCTACTGCGGGATAATCTTCTGCCCAGTCAGTCATGTCTCTTTCTAGACATGATCGTCCAAGAGTGTTTCGCGTGTAGCACTTAACTAACTGACTGAATTTGTGTACCCTAATTTTTATAAATGCTTTTCCATTTATTACAACTTGTTGGTAAATTTACAGTCTAGTATACAATAACGTGTGCCAAAACTACTTAAGGGGACACTAATTATTTGAATAGTGAGACACTGACCACAACATATTTCTGTATGTGTTGTATAAAAAACAACCTTAGGTATTGTATATTGTATCGGTATAACCTAGAAATGACTGTGTCAATCAAGGTTTTGTGGGCTATATTTCTGGCAGCCTGCTGGAGGGACAGTAAATTGTGTGCAGTAATCGTTAGGAGTACTATCTCACTTACTTACAGCACAGTGGTAAATGTTTCCCTTTTATAGCCGCCATATAAGTCGGGCCCTGTTTTTGGAAATATGTTTTTAGGCTTGAAAACTTGACTTGTACGATACAATGTATAGTATCCGTTTTGTCTCTAGTATGAGTCAGATCTACCTATTTCGTCCTTGATATGAGGATAAACTAGAGGCAAGGCCTTTAATTTGGAGATTGGGTATTTTGAGGAGCGATAAACTGCCTCTTAATTGATGTTGTCCCCTGGTTCCCCCTGATTCAGGGTGGTAGTACCTTTTAGAGCCCAAGCTATGGGCAGATATTGAATCTACAAACAAAACACTATCAAAGTATAAAAATACATTTTCATAGTAAAAATATAAGCAATATATTTGTATATAAATAACTATCAACAATACATATTTATATTAAAATTACCAACACTTTTATCTTAGGAGGAAGACATATCATTGAATTAAAATATATTTAATTGGATCGATGAAACTGTTCAAAATATATAGATTTCAATATTAAAAAGAACGATAACGGTTGCTATGCCTGTAAACAATTTGAACCAATCAAATAAACCTATTACTACATCGTGATTCTGGTTCTACAGTAGGCCAGATTAAATCAGTATTCCTCAAGAATCGTTTACTTGATGGTACAAGCTCTAAATTTGGTATACGTGTGCTCAAAACTCATTCTCTTAGAAAAGTATGTTATATACGTTGTAAAACCAAACAGCCACCATTTTCCAAGATGAATGTCTCATATAAAATACTAAAAAAGCGTTTTCAGTGCTAAACCTCGATAGATAGGAACACGTTATTGATCCAAATGTTAAATAGATTGTATTTTGATTGGAGAAATATTTTAGCACTAATAATCTAACACCGTTACTAGTTTTCAACATAGCAGCCATTGTATGACGTAAAATCAATACTTTTGTAGCTGACTAACAAAGTTATCATATATATTGCTGGGCTACTTCTGTGATCAAGTATTGAGGTGATGCAGTCAAGCTCTATTACATTCTGTGATGTTAAAAGCATAACCATGGCACACTGGTGACATCACTGCTGTGAGACTCAGCGTGGAGTTCAGAGTCGGATTATAGCAAAATGCTTGTAGCTGGAGATTACTAACCTAAACTGTAATTTGTAGTATATTTGAGTGTCACAAATGCCATCTAAAAAGCCCCTCTATATATTTCAGTAGAAGTATAGCTAGTTGTCGTATTAAACTATTAGATTGTCGCACCTGAATTGATAGGATGCGTCAGCGCAGATAAGCGGAACCAAGGGTAAAGGCGCTTCAGTTATCCGGATCTTGGCTGATCGCAAAATTTAGTTTTGCACTTTATTTCAGCCATATGAAGTAAACTATTTTTATGAGTAAAAGAATTTTTGAGTAAAAGATATTAAAATAAAGTACCAAATTTTTCCAATCTATTGCTAAAATTAAAATTAAGTGATAAACTTTATCAATAATACTCTTTATCAGGAATATGCTAATGTGAGCATTAAGGTTCATTTTTTACATAGCCATCTGGATAAATTTATTGATAATTGCTGCGAATGTGAGTGCTGAGCAAAAAGAACGAGTCAATCAAGATAATAAAAAATAGAAGCTGTCTACCAGGGATCGTGGGATAAATGAATGATGGCAGACTACTATTGGAGTATCAAAAGGAACTTAAATAACATTGAACATGACAGACAATCAAGAAAGGGAAAAGCATTTACCACAGTTTTTAATATCGCAAAGGTTTGAATTTTGCTGTTAGTTTATCAAATGATTTGATGAAATTATTTTTTGCTCTTGGTATATTTAATCTTGTTATTTCTATGGATTTAAGACTTTGAGTTTGATTGCTATTAAAAATTTAGTATTTCTTAACAAGCGTTTCAATATTTTTGGTTTAAGTAGGAATTGAGTGGTTTTATTATTTTACTTTGAGAAATATTGTCAACGACCAATACAGTAAACAAATGAAAAAATGCTCTTTTTCCAAAAAAAAGGCAATTCTGTACAGCAAAAACGATATCTAACCAAGAAAGAGTAAGATTATATTCGGATTCAGTGTCCTCAAATTAACTAAAACAGATGTTTAGTGTTTCGCCATCATTTCAGTTTTCTTTTTGTTGACCAGTGCTATTCAACATATATATATATATATATATATATTTTTTTTTTTTTGCAATATATGACTCTAAAAGAGTATGTCATCATTTAATTCTGGCCATATGATCTTAGTTTTCAATAATTACGATTCTGTAAATGCAAAATGAATTTTTCTAACTAAAAGGAACATATTGTTCGATGCATAGAACGTTAAAATGGCATTATTCTTTCAAGATCAGTTCAAACACGGATTCATACAATGACGGTTGGAAAATGGCGGTCATTTTGTTTTTGGATGTGGGTAAAGTACTTTTCTGAGAGAATAGGTCCTGGAGTACATGTAGACTATATCTGGTGCTTGCACCACCAAGTGAACGAATATTTCAGTAATCTGCTGCACTGATAAGACTTATATTCGATATTAAATAGCCGAAATTAAATTAACCAGCCTAATCTCACCGACTATATGTACCTGGTATTTGCCCCGCATAAAATCTAGATCCGCTGCGCGAAAGAGTTGGATCAGTCAGTTAAGTGCTATACGTGGTAAACGCTTGGTCGATCATGTCTCGAAAGAGCCATGACTGACTGAGCAGAAGATTATCCCGCAGTAGGTTGCCATTGCTTTCTGCGTTAGATTGGTTGCCAGCAAAGGCTATAGAACCCAATCTGTCCTGTTATTTAACCCATAACTGGAAGGAAGAGACGGATTAATACCTTTCCCAAAGGTATTTGCGCGTAAGTGATTGCAATGAATTCAACTGGAATTTGAACTCGGCTCCCCGATTTCTCGTTCCGAGCCGATATCCACTGTACCACAACGCATCACGGGCCCCAATTAACTGGGTATCACTGCGCACGTTTTCGTCCGTACAATGCTGGTATTCACTTCTCAGATGTAGCATAATTACCAAAAAAGAAAGCCTTTTAATCGATGACAACGTAACCCTATGGATTATGATATATAATGCATCGAGAAGTGGGTTGAATCTTAAGATATGATTTCAACGCAATGTTATTTTTCCTTGATGGTCACATTCTTGAAACAATTTAAATAATGTATAGGGTTAATCATACCAATGATGTGTATAGACTGATATCTACCAATCAGGTTTCTCGAGAAAATGACTTTGTGCTAAATGCAAGAAAGCTAACTTGCATGATATCATAATGTGTGCGACAGGAAAAAAGATTAAGATGTTTGTTTATAAAAACACA
This sequence comes from Ascarosepion bandense, assembly GCA_037127315.1. NCBI lineage: Eukaryota > Metazoa > Mollusca > Cephalopoda > Sepiida > Sepiidae > Ascarosepion > Ascarosepion bandense. The sequence continues at coordinate 276,698 of JBBBDQ010000145.1, read as the reverse complement.
TCTCTGACATTTCCTTTAAAAGAAATAATTAATTCTGTATATTAGACATATGCACGATATACAATGACGCACGTATATGTTTATATGCTTCTGCATCTCAATATGAAGAAAATCTATCTATATAGTCATCCGCAGACAGATCTGTTTCGCTGTATCAATGTTCATCAGTACGGTTAGAATCCGATTGCTTTTTAACCCGGGATTGAAACCCGACCGAATTGGTGTCAGTCGGCGATTCTACCTCTGAGCTATTGGCGTTCGGTAGAAGTAGACAGACATTTTAGCGTGTATATTATCATTTTACACGCCCAATAGCAGAGAGTGTTCTAATTCATTGCTGACTGAACGATGTGTAGATGTTACACACACACACACACACACACACACACACACACACACACACACACACACACACACACACACACACATATATATATATATAAACTTAACGCATCATTTGATTGGTTATAAATTATAATTCTTTTCTATGAACTAAATTAGCTCATTTCATCAGACCACAGTCTATTCGTTCCATTTGATAGCAGATATAACACTTAATATTTGATACTGAATGGAACGAATGGAGTGTGGTCAGATGATATGAGTAAATTTTGCTCACTGAAATTTATAATAATTTATAACCAATCTTAATGATGTGTTGATTTTTCTTTATAAATATCATATTGTTCTGGTTAACATCTACTGAGCTCTCTATACAGATAAAGCACTTAATATTTGATATTAAGTAGATCTTGTTGGAATTTCCTCGCTATTCACGGACTTGATATCATCACACACACACAAACACACACATATATATATATTAATATATATATGTGTGTGAATGTGTGTGTGTGAGTGTGATATATATATATATATATATATATATGTGTGTGTGTGTGTGTGTGTGTATGTGTGTGTGTGTGTGATTTCTTCTCCTGGATGGTAAAACTCAGAGTTTCATACAAGAATCAATGTTCAGATACAGATTATTACTTATGTTGTTTACTTCTACGTACAAATCGGCAATCTGGTCTTGTATGATCGTATTTGTCTGCACTTCATCGGAGAATGCTATTCTCGGCTCTAGCCCCCACCCCAACTCTCCGGGGGTCTTATCCTTCAAGTGAGTTAGTTTGAGGAGTGTCCTCATCGTTTATATCGGAAACTTCCCTCGTGATTCTCTCCTCTACTTCTTTCTAGGGCATCTGCGGATCCCCCCGTAGGAGCTGTCCTATAAACTCCGAGGCCTTCCCCGTTGCGGCATTCCAAGCCACGTATACATTTTCAGAGTTCGTAAGCCCCAAAACAACTGGGGACTTATGGCTTGATAGCAGCCAATCTTTTAATTCCTTGGATTCGCTTTCAAACGTTGACACCTCGGGCCCCCCATAAAATCCCACTCAGATCGGCGGTGTTTTACTGCTTTCACACTTTATCTTCTACTTCTTCCCTATCTGATCCTTGCGATTATATTCTGCTATGCTAACTTACGAATATCTAGAAAACTCTGAAAATTCGATAAGAAACAAGAATTCGTCTCTGTGGGCACAACCACAAATCGGGAATCGATGGAAATAACCGAAGAGCGTCTTACCTGATAACGCCAACTTGTTGTCGCTTGTTCTTGCTGATTTGTTACCGCTCGTTTTCGTCAACTTCGTCGTCACTTGTTTTTGTTGATTTGTTGCCGCTTTTTCTCGTCAACCTGCTGTCGTTTGTTCTTGCGCATTTGACCTGTTGTCGTTGATTTGTTGCACGTTCTCGTCGGCTTCGTAGTGCGTTCTTGTCGACTTGGCTTGTTGTCACTTGTTCTCGTCGACTTTACTTGTGGCAACCTTTAGTTCTAACCTGGTTTTAACGGCACCAAACATAAGTAGTGGTATGGCCGATATAATTATTTACAAATTAGGATCAAGAACGCAATTCTTCAAAAGACATATGCATTCGTAAATAACGTTGGTTCGTTGTATTTTTGGATCTTTCGTGTGAGTTGTTGTTTTCGATGATGAGGTTAGCTGTTTAAAAATTTGTATAATAGATAAGATAATTTAATTTTTTTTTTTTTTTGTTTATGTCGACGGAATTTTAGCATGATGTTTTGGAGTGAAAATTCGTCCTGTTTATAATTACTATGAATTTGGTTTTTGTACACGATATCAATGCCATTATTATTATCAATGTGTTTACTGTTGGTATTACTCAAATTTGAAATAAAAAATGTACTATGTTAGTCAAACAAATAATCTGCAAATCTGTTGTTTTTTTTAAATCATATCACCCCAAGCAAGGCGATAACGCCACTGATGAGCAGGGGCTATGTAAGATTAAAAAGATTGGAAAAGAGAAAGCCGGAAACCGCATCCTAAACAGGAAACAAGGGATGAGCCTCTTTAGCTGTTCAATAGAGGTGGGTGGAGTGTGAACCGGGCGATAGTTTAGTCTATCTACTCCAATCGAAAAAAAATAAAGAAAAGAAAAGAGAGAAAAGATTGGAAAAGATAAGTTGTTGAAAAGTGCTTGTTTAGCGCTATGAAGTTCTTTGAAGAATAGCGATCTAGACGATGATTTCTCGTAGGCTCTGTGAGGAAATTTTTAATGACGTCGATTTTATATCTAAGACGATATTGACTAATGAAATTAAGGTGACAGGAATTTTTAATGGTGGGCTTTTTCGAATGCAAATTTATGATTGTCGATTTAGTTTTTGTTCAGTTCAAGAATGAAAATATCATCCAAACAGCGGACATATATAATTGGTTTGGCAATTTTTAAAAAAAGTGTTTTTCTTACGCGGGTCATGTAAATGTTAAAAAAAAGCATGAAACAAGAGAATTTCTCACATTTACACTGTTAGTTTGGGTGTAAATGTGGCCTTCATGGTTATAAAATGGAGCAGGGCTAGTACAAACGAGAAGGAATTTTTAGAGTGTAGTGATTGATAGCTAAAGGTGATGTTCAAGTATGTTTACACACGGTGTTAATGAATTATGTCGATGGCTTCAGCAACAAGTACGGTAGTAAATAAGTTCCACAATTTTTACTTAAGATGGAATAAAAGTATTAATTAAAATTTGCCAAAGTAAGTGAATCCTTACATTTAAACACTTTATTTTTGTTTTACATGGTTGCCAGGCGTGTATACGGCAGTCAAACATTATTACTCATTTTTGTTGCAAAAGTATGCAGTGGGTTTAATATATATATATATAAATATATATTTGTATAAATATAATTTTAAGGTGTGCTATATTAATAGGATAAAGTGCTCAATATCAGAGATAGAGCGTATGTAAATACAAAAGAGTGAACATTGAAGTCAAGAGCGACAGACTGTTTTATGCTAAGTGCAATCATCAGGTCAAATCAGGCCTGATGATTTCGCTTAGCATGAAGCACTCTTAGCACTCATATATATATATATATATATATATATATATATATATATATATATCTATGCCAAGATCTTGAAGCTTTAAAAGATCGCATTGTTGATGATTATAATGATGGAGAAAAGTTGTCATAACATCTTCACACTGCAACAAATTATTTATAAATGGAAAGCCTTTGGATTTACGGCATCGTAAACAAGATGTATCTGTCCGCAAAAGGTAACTACAAGAGCAAGTAGGCATCTAGTTCGGCAATCCCAGACTAGGAATAAATGTGCATACGTCTACAGTGTGACAATATCTGAACGATGCTGGTCATCACGGCAGAATGTCTAGAAAAAATCCACTACTTGCAAAGAAGCACAAACAAGCTCTTCCCAACTCTGTTAATGCTCATATTAATATACTAAAAACATTCTGGCAAAAGGTTTTATGATTGAATGGATCCAAATTACAGCGTTTTGAGAAGAACGATAGGTGGTATTTCCGGCAAGCTCCTAAAACGCCCTTTGAAGAGAAGAAGATGGTGCCAGCAGTAAACCGTGTTGGCGGCAGCTAGAACCGTCAAAATAGTCCGCATTGGCGACAGAAACCCTCGCCCAAAAGTGAAAGCAATATTAATTCCATAGATGAACGTTACGCTTATAAAAGTAGAATTTTAAATTATGTGGTTCTACAGAAGGATGCTGCGAATATCATGGACTGAGCATGTCAGCAATGGTGAGGTTTTGGAAAGGATGGAAACGAAAAGGAAATTAAAACTGAGCAAATAGGAAGACAGAGCTGAAATTCCTGGAACATTCAATGGGGAAGGAGGGCTTGGAGAACCTGATACTAACAGGCCAGATAGAGGGAAAAGAGACAGGAGAAAGCAACGGAGAACATATTTTAAGGAGCTAATCAGGTGGATGATGGAACGAGGGTTTCATGGCGCAACAGGAGAAGGAGTACTAAGAGCCACCAAAGATAGGGAGACGTGGAAAGCCATGATCGCCTACATTCTGAAAGGATAGGGCACATAGAAGAAGAACGCCACAGTGATCTAACTTTCTTAATAACTGACCAAGAAATTGATTCAATATAATCTGAGTGGGAAACTTTTGCTCGAAATGATGCAGTGAGTTACTTCCATGAAAGTTCGCATCATTATATTATATATACTTATGTTTAACGTGCGTTTCTAATGGGAGTTATGTAAGTTATTACGACATACAAAAAAGTAATGAAATGCAATGTTCTATCTAATGACAGCGAATTCTGGAAATTTTCCTTACACGAATATAGATTTATTACCCGGACTTACTTCTTTGTATATATTTGACTTCCACTAACAAGTATTCCTGAATCTACTAACCGTGTGCAGGTTGTATATCTTTTGTTCAATACACTTACCTTTTTTTCCTCTCATATATTTTTGTGTTATTATTATATTGTGCGGATTTCTAAACAAGAATCCATAACCCATAGGCAGTAATAAGAGCAAGAAAAACAAGCAAAATTAGTATACCTTATAAGTTTGAGAAAGTCCCTGTCCAAAAGGGGAAGTTAACGTGTAAAGAATTCAGTTTGTCGGTTAAGTGCCATACGTGATAAAGGCTTTGGGCAATCATTTCTCGAAAGACACATGACTAACTGGGCAGAAGATTATGTCGCAGTATTTTGCCATTGCTTTCTGTGGTAGACTGGTTGTCAGCCAAGGCTATAGACCCCAATCTGTCCTGTTATTTAACCCATAACTGGAGGGAATAGACGGATTAATACCTTACCCAAGGGTATTTGTGCGTAAGCGAATGCAAGAAATTCAACTGTAATTCGAACTCGGCACTCCGATTTGTCGTTCCGAGTCGATATCCACTGCTCTACAACGCTCATCCTAAATTTAATATATATAAGATAATGCGGATGACTATATATATATATATTACTTAAAAAAAGATGCTGAGTAGATACGTGAATACCAACACCAATAAAAACAGATAACGTATAATCTCTGCAAATTAGAATTGAAAGCACCCCTTCCTAGCAGAAGCTATTAATATAAGTTTAATCTTAGGGAAATAGGCAGAGAGTACAGAAGCTTATGACAACGCGATTATGTATTTATACAGATTAAATCATCAGCTTTCACTCAGTTTGTGATGCATTATTAAGTTTTTTCATAATATACACTCTCTTTAATATCATCCTTTACGAAAATTGTTTCTGATGATAGTCATTCGAGCCATGTAATAGAAAAAAATGCTTAGCCAAGCACCCGATATAAGCTCAAAGTTATTTCACTGATTATTCAATATATGCTTTTATTCTATATCTCTTTTATAAATATGCTGAAGAATGCACTGACACTCATTAAAACTTTATGTATACATGTATATTTTGTTCATAAAATGATTTTGATAATAAAGATTTCCTGTAAATTGTGGTGTAAACCTCGACCTCAATAGTTTTAGCTAAAAATTCTGAGTTAGACCTATACCTAATGTATTATATAGATCGACCCCTAAACATACGATAGGCTACAACTGACTCAAAACTTGAACCTACTGGTAAATGAAGTTAGGCTACCGTATACGATAACCTGTATCAAGACTACGTAAGGTCATACCACTTACCTGTATAGTGAATCAATATCCGTAATATATTTCTACATACCTTGTATAGCAAACAACAAGTGTCATAGAATATTGCATTTTTGTTACTATTTTATTATTTTTTATTAATATTTGTGTTAATATGGCCAATGTGTTCAAGAAATACACATTTTAGTGCGAAATATTTGTGGTAGTCTGCTGAAGGTACGATAAGTGGTGTAAAGTAAATGTTAGGATTGCTGTCACACTCGTTGACAACTCGGTGGTAAAAGTTTGTTTTTCCATATCGACACAATTTAGTTCTGAACACGCGACTTCTACGTAACGCTTAATAAACTGTCCAAAAGTAAAAAACGGAGATGCATTTTGTGTATCCAATATTTGAAAGAACCCATTAATGACTGTCAGACAATTTCTGCAACCACATCAGCTCTTAAATGTGGCAACCTCACATCCCAAACTGCAACAGCCTTGATTATTATGTGTAAGGCACAGTTGCAACGAGTGATTAATAAATCTCCTTGTGACCCCAAAGATAAACTGAAGGCAAAGTTCATGGCAGCATTCACCAAATTAAACAAGGAACCGGTCCAGAAGAGTTTGGGAAGATTCCAAAGTTCTATGAAGTCTGTGGTTGAACCCGATTATATATAACAAATGTACTCTTGAATTTTAAGATATTTTTGTGAAATCATTGTAAAGTCAGTGTTATTTTCAGACGATAATTTCTCCAATACACTGTGTATATGGTAATTTTCTAAGCATAACTTAGATGTGGTACACAGGCAGAAGTATTTGGCACCCAGCAAAGATTGAACTCACTATTGATTCATAACTGACTTAGCAAAACAAGCTTGCTAACCATTACACCACGTCGAGGTTTATAAGTAACTAGCATCATAGCACAGCGCAATTGATAATATTTTGGTTGTAAGAGAAGATGCTAATGAGAGGAGTAGATGGAAATCATTTATTTAAATTTGGAAAGGAGAACTGAGATTGTTAGTAACCATTTTCAGCATTAAGAAGAAGGCATTGAATGCATGTTGCTGTAGTATTCGAACGAAATATAAAGTGTAGTTTTAGTACCGGTCATGGTGGTGTGGGGGTTCTTTGATCTGGAAATAAATAGAAAACATTTGCAGGAAGTGGAATTAGTAATAAATAAGATAGAAGTTTACCTGTTTTAAATGTAGATAGTCAAACTGAACCCAGTTTAGCTATCTCAGTGCGGTGACACTAACGCAAACGTGATTTAAGGTTTTGTGTGACATTGTAAACAACATTGCGTTTGTTTTTGTTAAAAAGTTACGGGGGAAATATTTTTGTTGACTAAATGAATTTAAGATAAAAGTGAAAATTATTTATTTTGTTTTTACTGAAATTAGAAATATAAAAACTATTACGCTCTCATTTCAGAAATTTTCGAAGAATATTTACAAATATAGACATTTCATTTTAGAGGAAAAATTTACATTAATGCCACACGAATTACAGACAGTTGATTTCCTGCATGAAATATTTAGCGAAAAAATAGCTTTATTTTTTTATTTTTATTTTTTTGAAATATGAAATATTAAATCTGAAAAAAAGATTTAAATAATTAATCTAACCATTGGCAGTTGTTTTTCTTACATATTTTGTTTTTGTTTGAAAAAACACATTTTTTTAAATATTTCTTTTGTTTCAAATTTACGAGGAAAATTATTCACATAGTTTTGGTGAACAAATGCATTTTTAAAGCGTCGGAATAAAAATTAAATATAAAGGCTCAGTTTTATATTTTAATAAAAAATATTTTAGTCACGTTTTACACGAGTGATTTGATTTCTGTAACGTAATTTTGCAACCATCTGATATCTTTGATGTTTTACGGAGCAAATGTAAACAATCGGCTCCATTGACCAAAAAGTGCGAAAGGAAAACTGCTGAACTTAAACTTAAAATGTATGTGTCCACCAGGCTTCCCTGTAGATGTGTCCCTAGAATGTTTGAATGGCGCAGCTTAAAAAATGTAGGCGTGCATAGATTACAGTCACACACAGACTCACAGATTTGATTTTATATATATAGATTATAGATCTCATTTTACCTGCTTTGAAATAATTACTTTTGAGAGATACTTATCTATTCATAATTCCTGTTACTTTTTTATGAGATTTTAAGTTTGTAGCTAGAAATAAATAAAATAAAACCTGGTAAATTCTCAGAGATCTTAACACTATTACATCTGATGTTATCAGATTAAAAATTTCATTTTCAAGTAAGTTCCATTTTTACTCTCAATAAAGATCATTCTTTTCGTTGTTGCTGTTTTTGTTGTTGTTGTCCATCTTTTTCTTCTTTGTTAGTGTTTCTTCAGGATGTTGGCCATCATAACTCTTCATGAAGTCATATATTTACCGCTCTTAGCAACGTTTCTTTTGTTAAAATCATTCCCACACTTGGGTTCTGCCAACTAATAACTAAAACGAATTAAAATTTTAGTTTCGGATCCATAATAAGACAGAGATTTTCTTCTTTATATTCCGTGGGCGGAGGCGATCATGGACTTACACTTGCTCTCGCTCTTCACGCTCTCAACATTTTCTCTCTTGGCATCACCTGCCATCCACCTACTCAAGCCCATCAAGTATGTCTCGTGCTGCTTTCTTCTGTCTTCTTTTCCCGTTATCCGTCCTGTAAGCATTAGATTCTCCAAACATTCTTTCCTCATTACCTGTCCGTCCCAGAAACCTCATATGTCTCTTCCTGATGCTAAGCATAATTTTCCTCTCTAAAACCTTGCTGTTGCTCACGTGCTTGGTCCATGGATTCATGAACATCCTTTTTCAAAACCACATATCTGTTGCATCGAGTCTCTCTTTGAACTTTGAAGAGATTGTCTAGCATACGATGCCATATAGAAAGGCAGATATACAGTACTCTTTACTTTGTATTTCTGTCTCTCAAAACTCTGTTCAGCTTTTGAAATGCGTCCTTGGTCATTTCAATACATATTCTAACACGTTTCCACGATTATTCAGGCCGGAATATATACATAAATATACATTTTATGAATAATGATGTTTAAACAAATAAATTAAAAATGTTCGAGTTAATTGATTTTTTAACTGAAAAAAAATCATAACCATATATATATATATATATATATATATATATATATATATGTATATATAATTAAATGACTTGCAGATATTATGTCTGCTTCATTTTTAATAAAATCCGTTCGTACTCACGGATAATATTTCGTGTGTTATAATTAAAAGATGTAAGAAATGCTTTGTATCTTTTACAGTTAATTTTATTATCCATTTCTTGATGTATCCATGTACTTTTAATCTTCGACTGAGATCATCTTCAGGGAGGGAGTTTTGGTAAAAAAGATAACAGCAAAAATTTGTTGCAAAAAATTACTGTAATTTTTTTCTTCTTGCTTCGAATGTTACGGTTGACATTTATTCTTACTGTTTATTAGAACGTGAAAATTATCAAGTATGGAATTTTTATTTTTAATGTCATTTTCAAGCACGTATTAAAGCATGAAAAAACCGTTCTTTTTACAAACATTTTAGGACATTACTACAGTATTCATTGCTGATTCTAGTAATTGACAACTTTTTATGAATGTCGCCTGAGGATCTGTAGTCTGCATTTGTTTGTTTCTTGGTGTAGGGTAGTTGTGTTATCGAGCATTATTTTTTTATTGTGAATGTAGACAGGAATGTTGTTGTAGATGACAACATATGGCCGAATGTCAGATATTTTTAAACATTTACAACAATCAAAACTTTCTAAATTGCTACTGTTTTTCACTTCCAAATTTCTGAGAGAATAAATTGCCCCATAATGTTCTTTGTCTCACAAACGGTACCTAAAATACTGTGCAGGCAGAAAAATAACAAAAAACAACAACGCGCATGCGCGAAATGAAATATATAAGGCGACGTCTATTTACACATCGCATTTTGTGTGTATATATATATATATATATATATATATATATATATATATATATATATATAAATGTGTGTAGTGTGTGTGTGTGTGTGTGTGTGTGTGTGTGTGTGGTCAAGACGGTAGCAGATCAAATGGTATGCTTCCTCTATGTAATAGGGGTTGCAGGTTCGAATCCTGCTAGGTAGCACACATTTTCGTAATAAAAATTTATCATAAATAATCAGGCCGGTTGATATAAATATAAAAATACTGTTTAATTAAAAACAGAATATCTATTTAAAACCGAGTATCGGTAAAAGTAATGTTCAAAATAATTCATTACAAATTGTCGGTTGCTTATAACCAAGTTTCGTTAAAATTCGTTAATTTCCGTAACATGTTTACACACACACACACACACACACACACACACACACACATATATATATATATATATATATATATATATATATGCGAGAAGACGTAAACATTTTGTTTAAAGCGTAGATTCATTGTTATTGTTATTATTAATAGTACTTGCTTTTTTCTATCATATATTAAGTGTTCATTATCGCTACACGTGTTTCACGTCCAAAGTGACTCTCTTCATGCGAATAAATATCTGACTTCCCATATCGAAATCCATTTGTTTTTCTGAAGGCCGAAAATACTGTGTATATATAGATACGTGGTCAGCGAGCAGGTCAGAAAGTTCATATGAGTGTTTGTTTTTGGATTTTTTCACACTCGCTCGATTCATCTCTTCCGTTTTATGAATCATTCACCTTTCGCTTACCATAAAAAATATTTTACACTGATTAGCAAAATTTGATTTTCGTGTTTATATTTCAAAATTGTTTTTAGCAATTTTGATTCAATTCTATTGGTTCATTTTCCTGCTATTGACTAGTTTAATGTTACTTTTGTGCAGGGCTACTCTTTTGTTCAGTTCTTGTTTTTTTTTTTTGTTTTTTTTTTATAAGCGTTTCACCCCGAGCAAGGCATGTCACTGCCACTACTGTGCAGGGGGCTACGTAGAGAGGAGAAAGGCTGGTTAAATATAGGACATAACAGAGGGTGGGTGATAGGCGGGTGAGGATACCGAGAATGAGGGTTGGGTAGATGAGAGTGTTGTGAGAATAGTTGGGAGTTAGTGTGATAGGAGGTGTCTATTGACCCTACATTTAAACACCTGGAGATTGTAACTGTCGGGAAAGCAGACTTGTGGAAGGGAGTTCCACAGGCGGGAAGCGCGAGAAAAGAAGCTGTTGGAGTAGAATTTACGGTTACATCTTATTTGTTTAACTGTAAAAGGGTGGGACCTAGTTGCTAATCTAGTATCTCGTGTAAATTCGTGCTTGGGCGGCACCAGTGATCTAAGCTCATCGGAGCAGAAGCCATGAAAGTACTTGTAGAAGAGGCACTAACTGCCAAGTTAGTATCAACCACGTTACAGATCCTCCTTTGTATTTTGTCAAGAAGCCCAAGGAGAGCAGCAGGGGCACCCGACCAGATATGGCAGCAATATTCAATACACGGGCGGATGGTAGATTTGTATATGTGCAGAATAGTTTCAGGTGGGAAAAATTTCCGGGCCCTGCACAGAGAGCCGACTTTCATAGCAGCAGATTTGGCAATGGATTCAATATAGTCATTCCATTTGAGGTCCGCCGAGAGTGTAAGGCCAAGGAGGCGTAGTATTTTACTCTCTGGGAGGCTAGCCTGTCCCATGCTAATGGGAGGTAGATGCGATAGTCTATGGTGGTTTGTTGATAACAGCTTTGTGTCGCTCAAACGCATATTTTTACTCATTCATCGCATTTCAGAGCATAAATTACCTTTTTAGAATTGCAGTTTAAATTTGATTTTATCGAATGGAGGTGTGTTTTCGAAATTGAAATGGTTTCCTTCGATTATTATTTTGAATACCTCACATTTTTGTTGCATTTTGTGACCCGCCGTATCGTGTGTTGCTCGAATGTTTATGAGATAAGCATGTTTTTAAAGTTTTTGGTTGGCGATTGCATTTAATTATTAAAAAAATATTAATTTTTATTATTAATTATTCTTATTTAGTTATTTCTATTATATTCTATTATGTTGTCTTCAAAAATATTTTATCATTTTTGTTGAGTAATTTTACGTGCTTTTTATTTTTGTAAATAATTTTTCTTTTGTTGTCTGTGGAGACGTATGCGAGAATGATTTCTTTTCCTTTTTTTTCTCTTGGGTCCCGGAGATATTTTAATGGTATTTCTTCTGCTAGTTGGAAACCCTAGTTTATTAGTGGGTTGGGTTATCTTTTTATCTATAGGCTTATTTTACGAAAGGATTCGTCAGCTTCTATTGTTCAAATTCGTCGTGCTAATGTGTAGGGGATGGATTTTAGACAACTCCTAGGATAGTGACTCTTGAAATGTAGGTATTACTGGGTGTCTGTTGGTTTATGGTAAATGTCGATGATGATTTAATTGTTTTTGATTTTTATGAGTATGTCTCGGAATGTCAATTCATTATAGCTACATTCTAGTGTGAACTTAATTTTGGGGTGCTAGTTTTGGAGTCGATTGTGCAATTTATTTATGACTCCTCAAGTTGATCTCCAAACGATAAAGCAATTATCTAGATATCATTTTCATGATTTAACAAATTCTGTTTTCCTCTTATCACTATATTTGTGTTGTGTTCTATTTGGCCGTATAGATTTTGTTGTAGATATTTGTCCCATATATATACATACATACATACACACACACAGATATATATACACACACACACACACACACACACACATATATATATATATATATATATATATATATATATATATATATATCCTCAGACGTACGGTTAGACATCCGATTGCGTCTTACCCAGGACTGAAACCCGACCGATTTGGCGTCAGTTGGCGATTCTACCTCTGAGCTATGGGTGCTTTGTGTATTTAGGCAGCAAATTTATTTTAAACATGCCAGATTAAATAAACTGCAAACAATATGTTTGTTTATTTTTAATAAAATCCGTTCATGCTCACGGATAATGTTTCGCGTATTGCGTATCATTTCTGACATTTTTTTATTGTAATACGCGAAAGATTACCCGTGAGTGTCAACGAATTTTATTAAAAATAAGCAAACTTATTGTTTGCAATTAGTTTAATCTGACATGTTTATATATATATATATATATATATATATATATATATATATATATATATATATATATATATATACCATAACTTATCTTTCAATAATAAAATATATAGTAAATCTAGCTCTCTCCTTAAATACTACTAGCAACTGAAAGATGAAAATAAACTAATAGTTGAATGCGAAATATAAACAAAACCTAGAACATGTAAATCGTTACATAAAATATGTTTCCTTTGCTTACAAGAAAATATCCATATATTTAAATTCCCCAAAAGTAACATATTACACCTACATAATGAAATCACTGATGTTTGCCGCCATATAATTTTCCATAGTTTTAAATATATCTAAAAGTATCTTAGTTTATTTGCAATATGCTTTTATCTATAAGATTTACCCCTTTTTGTTATTTATCTGGTATTTTTACTACTGTCACCTTTTATCTAGTACCCATGTTTCTAAAATTTCACTTATGTGCTTTCTCATCTGGTTTTTTATTTTAAATCAACAAAACCCTTTAAAGAATTTATTTTTATTTTTTAAATTATTCTTATCCTTTGAGTTTTATTTTTATATTTTTCCAGCTCTTTGCTTTTTATATTCAATGCTACTGTCTTATTCTTTTCCAGCTTAAACTTTTCACATATCTGGTATTTTTTGGCAACAAATTGATACATTTTTCTGTATGAGTTCAAACACACACAATTCTTTTAAAATTTAGTAACCTCCCATCCCACTTCATTCATTTAATTTAATGGTCTTCTTTATTCTTAGTTTTGATTTAATTTTAAAATTTTCTCATCTATCTATCTATCTATCTATATATCTATAGATAGATAGATAGATAGATAGATAGATAGATAGATAGATAGATAGATTCCACAGGAGATTAAATCCAAAGAGAACTCAATGTTAAAATTTATTGTTAAATTTAAAAGAGTATTATAATCAAGAACAAAAGTTGGATATTTTCATAAACCCATAAGTCATATTACATTTTGCGGCTTTGACGAGCGGTGATAAGAGGGCCGCGAAATATAATATTACCTATCGGATTATCCAACTTTTGTTCTTGATTATATATATATATATATATATATATATATATATATATATATATAGTGTCATCCGCAGACAATGTGTATATATATATATATATATATATATATATATATATATACTTATATATAATAACAATAGTAATACTAACAAAAATAATAATGCTATTACTAATAATTGTTATACTATATTTTAGTTTGTCTCCAAAAACTCGGAGGAGAATAAAGGGGAAGTAAAAAAAGAAACAAACGAAGTACATGAACCTCCGTCAAATACTCGTAGGAAAGAAAAAAAACCGAGACGAAAACTGTAACACTAAAGCGCTCAATACAATAGTAGAGCAACAAAGAAAGAATAACTCTAATTAAAAACCAACAAACCTACCTAGGTTTCACTTTACGACTCGTCAGGGTAAGATGGAGCCATCTTACCCTGACGAGCCGTAGGGTGAAACCTAGGTAGGTTTGTTGGCTCTTACTTAGATTGATTCTATCTATCTATCTATCTATCTATCTATCTATCTATCTATCTATCTATAACCAATTAAAGTAACCATATTTCACTGCCCAGTGATGGTGTATTAAACACCAAAACCCTATAGTTATTAAGTTGAAGTATGCTATCATTATGATAATCATAACTATATATATATACCATAACTATATATATGCCCTACTTTTTTGTTCAGCACTTTTTAAAATAAAATATCTGTGGAATGATCTTCCACGTGTATTATCCACTTCCGGACAATCCAATGCATAAGCTGAAGGGAAACATTTCATTACGCTTTTGAGTGATCAGACAATTAGTTGATTTTTTTCTAGAATTTTCAAATTCATATATCTTTCAACGCTAACAAAAACAACTTGAGTAGTATTACGTTTTTCTTAATAGCCATATTACGTAAACATGGCATGAATGTCTGACGGGAAACCAATAAGGAAATTTGAACTGAAATTTCGAACGTATAAAAAAGGATAATTTTTTTAAATAATGATAACAAAATTTGATCTTTCCTGTTAATAATAGTGTTACGAGGATGCATTTACATATAAAAAATAATATTAGTAATGTATAAAAAGTTGTAGTAATTGATCCTATTGTGTCCTAACTGTTGTTCCAAGAAAGTTTTAATTAATGACGTAATCGTAAATATAAGGAAATTAGGAATGGAACGTTTTGGAAGATTGTAGAATGTTCCAGTAGAGTCGAGAGAATTCGAAAGGTTCTAGAAATATGTAAATGAGGTGTTCTCTCCTATAAAAATAGGGTTTGGGCACGGAGCAGTTAGTTGATAGCAGGATGGATTGACCTTATTTTCATCGAGGGATGTATACCTAAAGATTGAAACAGTTGAAAAAAGGATGTGCTGAACTCATCAGCACCGGTTTTGATTCAAGGATTTATATCAAGCCTAAAGAATCTCTCTAAGTCGACGACAAACTCAAACTTGATGTCATATCAACTCCGGTTAAGATTCAGGGATCTATATTCAACAGAAAGAACCTCACAGAAAACTCGGAACAACTAAAACTTGAAAGAAAACCTCATGGAACTATTTGGGTAAACATATATTTTTGCCTTTTTCATTGACCAAGCACATAATTAGTCTTTATATACGCATTTAAGGATTTCCAAAAATATAGCACTTAACTTCCTAGCCAAATTAAATTGGTAATGTTATTTGACACCTTCACTCTCCATCTCTTCCTCGTAGCACTTTGCCTGCTGTAGTAAACAGTTTCTATTTGAATGCCAAACTGTATATTTGTAAATATTTTTATCTATTATTTTGTGAATTAAACATTTGTCCGTATTTTAACTCTGAGTTTTGGTCCATTTTTATTTTTTTATTGTTACAATTAACACGTAAGAATAGCGTAAAATTTTTTATGATCATCTTTGTTTTTATTAAGCTTGGGCCCTTTTTAACATCATGCTATGCTATTTTTTTGGCAATTGTGTGGTGTAACCTATTGTAATGTAGACTTAGTGGGAGATTGGAGCAATTTCACCTTGAATAGGTTGTTCTTAGTTGGTAAGCAAATATACACGATTTCGTCGTCATTCATTGTGTTATGTTTAAACATAGAACTATTTTATACTCTCCACACGATACATGCATACTCTTTGTGTGCAAATGTGTGAATATATATATATATATATATATATATATATATATATATATATATATATATGCGTGTGTATGTGTGTGTGTGTGTGTGTGTTCGTTGGCATGTGTGTAAGTTGGAAGTATAATAAAAGTGAAGATCATGATACAAAGTGGGCAAAAAAGAATTATAAAACCCGCGTTTCGTTGATATTTGCTGAACTCTGCTTATTTAGGTAGGAATAGTCTTTTCCTCACACCTGAATAAATCGAGAATAACAGACGCCGGTGAAGCATTAGCATTACTATTTGACTCATTATCTCTTATATATATATATATATATATATATATATATATATATATATATATATGTACATTTTATGCAAGCAGATATTTGTCACATAGATAATTGAAGTTAGCTTCACTATTCTGACTCTAGGGGATTGAAAGACGGACCTTTCTCTTAGACTGGTTGCAAATATAAGGAGAAATGGTCAGGTTACACGGCTATTTAACTACGTGTTGTTGGGTAGGGGACGGTACAGATTTATTCTTTTCCCAAGCGAAAACCAGCATAAGAAAGTATGAAATCGACACGCTTATTTCTTGGCTGAACCGCTACGCATCGCGCATGCGCACTCACACACAGGTGAATGTGTGTCTCCTTAAGTAGAAATATTGACTATAAAGTAATAATAATAAAAATGATTATATATATATATATATTTATATATATATATATATATATATATATCGAGTTTCGATCCTGGCCAGAAGCAAGTGGATGTGTCTAGCCACACTGATATGCTGTGATACAGCGAAACAGGCTTGTATGTGGAAAACTAATATATTATGCTCTCATTACGATTGAGCTCTCTGGAGAAGAAAATTTTAAAAACAGTTACCACTTCTGCTATATGCGTGACCCTTCAGAAATGAATTGAGTTCTTTCGGTGACTGGCGTTTGTATACACAACACGTTAAAATTTCCCTTCTCGGATTCCATGCGCCGATGGCTTAGGGAGTAGCAACTCCGACTGACACCAAATCGGTCAAGTTTCGATCCAGGCCAGAAGCAAATGGATGTGTCTAGCCACACTGATCAGCTGTGATACAGCGAAACTGGCTTGTATGTGGATATATATATATGCACTCATGGCCCAGAGGTAGAACCGCAGACTGACGCCTATTCGGTCGGGTTTCAATCCTGGGTAAAAAGCAATCGGAGTCTAACCGTACAGATGGACTGCAAAAAAGATCTGTCTGCAGATGACTATATATATATATATTTGTATGTATGCATCACAGGATAAATAATGAACAAAACAAAACATGTCTTTATCTAATCTGTTAAACTTTAGTGAACCTCTTCAGAAATCTATTTCTAAGATAATTTTCTTTTTAACAATCAGAGAGTACATAAGTATGTTGATTGTGGCTTGATTCCATTGAACAGATACGTGTTGATATATATATATATATATATATATATATATATATATATATATATATATAATCAAAGAAAGACCAATATGCAAAATTCTTATAAATTTACCAGCAACGGCTTTTTATGTCGAGTCATGAAGAATCTGGAAAGTGAACTACCGCGAAATGATGCAATAATTTTCAAATTCCATATGTATATTTTTTTAATTGGCTTAGTGGGTGATAACTAAACAGGTTATAACCTATTTAATTCTGAAATGTTACTGCAATTTAAGCGTACTTTGAAAAACTCTAGGTATCTGAGTGAAAATTTTTGTTTGGAAAGTATGACAAATGTTGGCATTCAATGGATTGAAAATTGAAAATTACGTCGTCTGTAAATATTTGGATGTCACATTTATAAAGTTTTTTTCTATTTTTCTTATCTAATCATACCGTAAAATTAAACATCATTTTCAATTAACACACACACACACATATATATATATATATATATATATATATATATATATATTTATATAAAACCATTCAAATAAAATTGAAACGTTATTTTCAATTAATTTATATGTATAACATTATATACACTATCAGCCATAATTATTGGCCAACCACTGTGTTTTAAAAATGATGTATTTCATACTATTTTTTAGTATTTATTGCCAAGTGAATAATTGTAAATGAAAATAGAATGGTTCTTTTGTCAATACTGCACAGTAACGTATGCATCAAATGAATTTATAAGTATTTCAAAATTACCTATATTGCAGTTTCATCAATAAAAGAATGAAGAAAATTTAGGGTGATTCGGACGAGTTAAATTTTGCTTCCTTGCCTTGTAAAATTTTGCAAAGAAAACATTCCATTTTTATTTAGAATTATCCACTTGGCAATAAATACTAAAAATAGTATGAAATATATGTATTTTTTAAAACTGGTGTGGCCTAATAATTAAAGTCGGCAGTGTATATCGATAAGCATTCAGTAACATTTAAACGATTAATTTAATTAATTAATATCTATCTATCTATCTATCTATCTATCTATCTATCTATCTATCTATATGATAGGATAAAGAAATAGTAATGGTTTACAAATCAAATTACTCCTTCTGTATTTCTATGTTTCAATAAAACTTTTATCTGAATTTGATCCCAATCCACAATTTTCCCAAAAGTGTGGGATTTTTTTTACTTCAGTCAGTTAAGTGCCATGCGCGATACACGCTTTGGGCGATCATGTCTCGAGACATGACTGACTGGGCAGCAGATTATCCCGCAATAGGTTGCCATTGCTTTCTGCGGTAGACTGGTTGCCGACCAAGGCTCTAGAACCCAATCTGTCCTATTATTTAATCCATAACTGGAGGGAAGAGACGGATTAATACCTTTCCCAAGGGTATTTGCGCATAAGTGAATGCAAGGAATTCAGCTGGAATTCGAACTCGGTTCCCCGATTTCTCGTTCCGAGCCGATATCCACTGCGCCACAACGCACGTTTTTTTTACTTTCAACGTATAAAAAGCTTCTGATTAGGTTCTCGAATTACATATCATTATATTTATTCTGAACGTGTCCGTGCTAAAATGTATCAAGTTTTTCCTCATTTTTTTTATATACGACTACTACCACCTATTGATATTTTTATTCGCACCCACCTTAGCTTTTGGGGTATTTATTTTAATTTTTACTCTTTTCAAAAACTATTTGTATTTGAATAAAAACCACAGTAAAAAACTTTTCATATATAGTTATTTTAATACGATATTTTATCGATTTTTGTCATGTTTATATTTTGTCCTAAATTTTAATTATTATCTAGTTTGAAGCTTAAACAGTGTCTACAGAACACAGCCATTTCTTTTGGTAATGTTTAGTAAATTTTCATACTTCTGATAATATATATAATTTCATGTAAACACAAAGGGCATAATCGTTCAAAGACCTATATGTTCGTGTTTTTTTTTTTAATATTTTCTGTTTTACCGTGGGGGTTTTCATTAGTTTCCTTTAAGTGCAAGAAATATCTAGCTAAAGATTTCTGTTTTCTGCAATTGTTATTCTTTAAGCTGGTTTCACCTTTGCTTAAATTTATTCTTTGTGCTACCTATGTAATTTTTTTTAATACATGGATTCTCTATCGATGAGATAGTGCATTGTTAGATTACAGACTCAGTAAAGCATCTTTTTATTTATTTGGCAGTTTTCAGGAATTCTACTATTACAAATTTTTGCTTTATTCTTCTGTATTTTTATTTTATTTTTAATCATTTATTGTTCCTGATCTGACTGTTTATTTAGTAATTTTTTGATTATGCTTTTTGTAATTCTTTCGAAATTATTATTTTAACAATATTCTAATTTGAGGGAGATTTTATTAAAAATTTTGCTAAATGTATTATTTTGTGAAAAGTGTTTTTTCGATTATTTGGAGAAATGTGTATCCTAAATTACTTTTAACCATTTGGTTAAAAGTGGGTGCATACCAGATGATTTTTCTACTATAATATCTTTTACTATTTATTCTTTCGTTGTTAGTATTATATTTAATATCGGGGTAATTAAGTGACTTTCTTTCAAAGCATTATTATTAAAATTTGCAATATTTGTAGAATTTTTTTTGTAGAATTTCTACTGATCCTATTTCAATGGTTAGGGATATTTCTTTAACTAAAAATATAATAAAACAAAATAAAAAATACTAAACTGTTGTAGATATTCGTCCTCAATTTGTTGTGGACTTGTTGCGAAACTTCGCTGCAAAGTAGTAGTGACCGGTTTGTACGGAAGTAAGACTCAGAACACAGAAGTTAGGTTCAAAACAGTGTATTAGTATAACAAGAATATTGATACAAATAAGTTTTAGTAATAAGTAACTAGAAATAAGTAAGGCCGAACAGTACAGTTGCGCTGCTTAGTGCCTGACTAGTAACTTGCTTTAACTGCGTACGAGCTATCGTTAACTGTTGTCAACTAATACTTAGTTGCCTTCCCACAAAGCCTTTTTAAGGTGGGCAATCCAGGCCCTATAGCCCGGGCAGAAATGTATGTAAAATTTTTACCAGACAAGATTCTATCCTTCGGTTGAGCCTCGATGGGTCACTATTCTCCGCTCTGAGGCAGAGAGTTCGACAATGCGCAATGTAGTTAGCTGTTGTCAACTGCTTTCCGGTAGTCACGCAGGTAATCATATACATAACAAGAGGAAGAGTTCATTCCTCGTAGGCGGGCACCATCACATAAACATATATTCAGGCCAGGAACAAAAAATGATAAAATAAATAATTTTCTAACTACTCTTTATAGTAAGTCAGTTGGGTTTATCATTCGAAACGGAAGCTTCAATGCTTACATTTCAGAGTGTTTGGTGTAAAGTACCTGAGAACACTGCAGATGATTCGGAAACGCTTGGATGGATTTAATGATGATTACAAAAATGTGCGGAGTGATCACTATTGATGGCAATTTTTGCTTCCATTCACTTTTCCATACGTCCTTTAGGCTCGGCACGCAGGCCTACAGCAAGCGTCTTGAAGAGATATTGCTGCCCTGGCTAAAGAGAGTGGCAGATAAAACACCCTATGTCCGCCAACAGGATTTTGTACCATGGCACACAATCAGGAGAATCGAATGGCTGTCAGAAAATTTCCGCGACCTCATCACCTATTACATCGGGTAACCTATCTCCCTAGACTCTAACACCCTTGATAATTATGTGTGGGGCGCAGTTAAGCGAGTGACCCAAAAAACACCTTATAAAAGCGAAAATGAACTGAAGTCAACTATTATGACACAATCATCAACTTAAACATAGATACCGTCCAGAATACAGACAGATAATTCCGAAGTGATCGTGGTTGTAGCCAATGGCGATATTATTGAATAAATTTACTATTTAGTATTTCAATACATTTTTGATTAATATTGGTAAATATATCTGTTAAAATGAAATGTCAATATGATTTTTATTGTTACGTAATTTAGACGACAATTCATCCATCGCACCCTATACTGTGGTAGTATGCACATCACTAGGGCCGCTCAAGGCACAGGCTTACAGATTAGAGGCACATCTTCTACGTATATGTGTGGAAGATAACATTTAACTCGAGATTTGAACAGGCTAAAATTGTGGTGAATAGGGAAGTAACCGCTTAAAAGTCGATTTCCACAAGGCAGTGTTTTTAGGAATCTTCTTGCGTGCAAAGCACATCTTATCAGCGGAATACAAACGGAATGATTGAGCCTGTCCTGACGGGTTTTACGCGTAATGGTTCGAACTGGAAGAACTAGGAATCTAACACCTATGAACATTCTCTATAGAAATAGAAGAGGCTTGTGACACGATAACTAGACATATATGTATTTTATTATAATAGATTAAATTAGAAAATAGATTAGAATTGAAAATAGTTTAAAAACATATTTAACAAAAGTGAAAAAGAAGAGGAAAAAAATAAATAAATAACCGCTTTTTCTTTTATGAGGAAAAAAGTCCTCTGGTAAATATTTGACTCAGTGATGAAGTTCAGCAGGTAGGTTTTCGATGACCCGGTCAAAGGCTGTCCTTTACTGTATCTTGACCACACATTAAGCCTTTTCCGGCGGAAGCCTTATTAAGATAAAAAAAAAAGATAACTGAAATTTCAGACTTAAAGTCGCCGGTGTTTCTCACCGGTGGTCTAAAGCATTTCCGGATTTCCGGGTTTCCGGTCAATTATAAATAAATTCAGGTATTTTTTCCGATTCAGTTAAGATAAGTTAAGTGAAAGGAGTCCAGCCGGGTGCGAGCTTGAAGTAAGGATCTCCGTTCGTCTTGTTTCGTTCAGTTCGGATTTGTTGATCTCCATTAATTAGAGTTAGAGCTGTGTGTCACATTCGCCTGCTCCAACCTAAAAGGCTAACTCTAAACGAATAAGGCATCCTTTTCAACTCATCCAAGTTGTGGAAGTTCGTTCCTTATAATCAATCTTGTACCCCCAGCTGTCCGGTCGACATTTTCTACAAATTTCCGGCAACATCACAGCGTGGAGAACGGCCGCCGGAGAAATTGTTCGGACTGGGACCGTTGGGGTGTTACATTTGGTGCCGTGACTGCAGGATTTGGAACCCACGGAAGTGCCACTGGATGCTAAGTTTGGATTTCGACGAACCGACGCGACTGGACGAGGCGGGACGAACGGAGAAAAGGAAATCGAAGAAAGAACAATACTAACAACCAAATTCTAATTGTTTGGTATAAGCTTCAAAAGAAGAAAAAAGAAAGAAAGAAAAAGAAACAAGGGAAGGAAAGGGAACCCGTTATCAACAAGCACCGTAAGAAAAAAAGAAAAGGAAATCGAAGAAAGA
Organism: Ascarosepion bandense; assembly: GCA_037127315.1. Taxonomy (NCBI): domain Eukaryota; kingdom Metazoa; phylum Mollusca; class Cephalopoda; order Sepiida; family Sepiidae; genus Ascarosepion; species Ascarosepion bandense. Next base: position 253,663 of record JBBBDQ010000145.1, on the reverse strand, counting down.
ACTATTCTCACGGCCAAATTCTGATTGCTTGGTGTAAGCTTCAGGGGAAGAAAAAGAAGAAAAACAAAAAAAAACAAGAAACAAAGAAAGGAAAGGGAAACCCTTATCAACAAGCACCGTAAGGTAAGCAGAATTATTTACTCCCTATTTGTCTGGTCAAAAAAAAAAAAAGAAAGAAAAAGAGAAATAGAGACAACTTAAACGGTATGAATGAGTACTTAAAAACAAAACAAGGAGAAGAATGAAAAAGGACTGTTTGAACAGAAAAAGGGATGATGATGAAAAAAATATTTTTGAGAAAAACAGAAAGAAACATTTTAGGAACATTTATTTACTTTTTTGTTGTTGTTTTGGTTAAAAGAAAAAAGAAAGGAAGATGGAATATGATAATGAGAAAAAGGTGTGTACAAAAAAAAAATGGAAAAAATAATAGGACGGGAGAGAGCAAGAAACAACTGTGCGTGTAAAAAAAAAGAAAGTGAATTGATTAAAAAATGTGTGAGTATTTTTGAGAAAAAAAAGTATGAATTATGAAAAGAAAGTAAAAGAAAAAGAGAGATAGAAACAACGCAAACGGTGTGAAAAAAAGAGAAGAATGAAAAAAAAAGGACTGTTTGAAACAAAGTGGGTAAAAGAATAGTATGTGTTATTACTTTAAAAAAAAAGCATTATTTGTGAAAAAAAAATGACAGAGAGAAAAACTAAGTGGGAGTGTCCAACAACGACAAAAATGTTTTGAAAAAAAATGAGAAGATGTGTACGAAAAACAAAAGAAGGAAAAAAATGAAAAAAATAAGAGGAAGAGAGAGAGCAAGAAACAACTGTGCGCGTACAAAAAAAAATATGAATTGGAAAAAAAGAATGTGTGACTATATTTTGAGATAAAAAGTACGAATTTTGAAAAGAAAGTTAAAGAAAAAGAGAGATAGGAACAACGCAAACGGAGTGAAAAAAGAGAGAGAAGAATGAAAAAGGACTGTTTGAAAATAAAAATAGGGTAAAAGAATAATGTGCGTTATTACTTAAAAAAAAGGAAGAAAAAAAAGCACTATTCGTGAAAAAAAAATGAGAGAGAAAAACTAAATGAGTGTGTACAACAACGACAAAAATATGTGTTGAAAAAGAAAAAAATGATGATGATGAAAAAAAAAATTTTTGAGAAAAACAAAAAGAAACATCTTAGAAACATTTATTTACTTTTTTTGTTGTTGTTTTGTTTGAAAAATAAGATGATGATGCTGAAAAAAAGTATTTTTGGGAAAAACAGAAAGAAGCGCTTTAGAAACATTTATTGATTTTTTGTTGTTTTGTTCAAAAGAAAAAAAAGAAAGGAAAATGGAATATGTTTGGTTGAAAAAGAGACTGATAATGAGAAAAAGATGTGTACGAAAAAAAAGAAGAAGAGAGAGAGCAAGAAACAACTGTGTGTGCAAAAAAAATGAATTGATTAAAAAAAGGTGTGACTATTTTGAGATAAAAAGTACGAATTTTGCAAAGAAAGTTAAAGAAAAAGAGAGATAGGAACAACGCAAACGGTGTGAAAAAAAAGAGAGAAGAATGAAAAAAAGATTGTTTGAAAAAAAATAATGTGCGTTATTAAAAAGAAAAAGAAAAAAAGCACTATTCGTGAAAAAAGGAGAGAGAGAAAAACTAAATGAGTGTGTACAACAACGACAAAAACATGTATTGAAAAAGAAAAGAAATGATGATGATGAAAAAAGAAATTATTTTTGAGAAAAACAAAAAGAAACATCTTAGAAACATTTATTTACTTTTTTTTGGTTGTTATGTTTGAAAAAAAAAAGGAGATGATGATGAAAAAAAAAGTATTTTTGGGAAAAACAGAAATAAGCGTTTAGAAACATTAATTGACCTTTTTTTTGTTCTGTTTAAAAGAAGAAGAAAAAAGAAAGGAAAATGGAATATGGTTAGTTGAAAAAGAGATTGATAATGAGAAAATAAATGTGTACGAAAAAAAATGGAAAAAATAAGAGGAAGGGAGAGAGCAAGAAACAACTGTGCGTGTAAAAAAAAATGGATTGGAAAAAATGTGTGACTATTTTGCGATAAAGAGGTATGAATTTTGAAAAGAAAGTTAAAGAAAAAGAGAGATCAACGCAAACGGTGTGAAAAAAAGAGAAGAATGAAAAGGACTGTTTGAAAAAAAGGGGGTTAAAAGAATAGTGTGTGTACGTTAAAAAAATGAGAGAGAGAAAAACTAAGTGAGTGTGTACAACAACGACAAAAATATGTTTTGGAAGAAAAAAGGATGATGGTGAAAAAAAAAATTATTTTTGAGAAAAACAGAAACATTTTAAAGACATTTAATTACGTTTTTTTGTAGTTTTGTTTGAAAGAAGAAAAAAAAGGATGACGATGATGAAAAAATTTTTTGAGAAAAACAGAAAGAAACATTTTAGGGACATTTATTTATTTTTGTTGTTGTTTTGTTTAAAAGAAAGAAGGGAAAATGGACTATGTCTGGAGAACTTTAAATAGTTAAAAAAAGAGACTGATAATGAGGAGCAGTTACATCGCTTCTATATTTATAGACTTGCTCAGAGTTATGACTATTTTGTCAACTTGTGTTAATTAATTTTTTAAAAATTTCTTTTCTTCTTTGGGAGAGAGGATGGAAACACACCTCTCTTGAATTTATTGTGTAAACTATGCTTCAATCATTTTTCGGGCGCCATTGACCCCATTGGGAGGGGACGTCCTCAGCAAACTTCCATCATGATAAGGTTTCATTGGGAGGGGATGCAGGAAAGGCTCAGAGACTTATGGCTGGAAAATGTTAACAGGAGATGAATTAACGAAGAGTAGAGTCTCTTCCAGGAATAGAAGAGAAGAAGTAAAGCGGAAAGCAAAACACTAAGTTGAAAAAGGCGTTCGTTAATGAAGAATTGACCCTCATACGTAGCGATAAACCAACTGCGTGGATTCATTGAGGCCACCGGCTACGAAGAAAAAAATTGAGGAATTGGTTATTGAAATAAGAAGTAAAATGTGTTGAGGAAATACAAAGAAATGGTATGGATTAATAAGAAATTTCATGATTGATGTTTGTGGAGAGGAGGAGAATATCCCTGGGGGATCAAAATAATTGTTGGTGGTGATGGCATACCGACATGAAGTAGCATCATGTCATGTTTTTTTTGTTATTGTAATTTATTGACACAAATGACAAGATCCGTTGGGGGAGGTAAAAAGCACATCTTATCAGCGGAATACAAACGGAATGATTGAGCCTGTCCTGGCGGGTTTTAGGCGTAATGGTTCGAACTGGAAGAACTAGGAATCTAACACCTATGAACATTCTCTATAGAAATAGGAGAGGCTTGTGACACGATAACTAGACATATATATTTTTTATTATAGATTAAAATAGAAAATAGATTAGAATTGAAAATAGTTTAAAAACATATTTAACAAAAGTGAAAAAGAAGAGGAAAAAATAAATAAATAAACGCTTTTTCTTTTATGAAGAAAATTGTCCTCCGGTAAATATTTGACTCAGTGATGAATTCAGCAGGTAGGTTTTCGATGACCCGGTCAAAGGCTGTCCTTTACTGTATCTTGACCACACATTAAGCCTTTTCCGGCGGAAGCCTTATTAAGATAAAAAAAAAAGATAACTGAAATTTCAGACTTACAGTCGCCGGTGTTTGTCACCGGTGGTCTAAAGCATTTCCGGATTTCCGGGTTTCCGGTCAATTATAAATAAATTCTGGTTTTTTTTCCGAGTCAGTTAAGTTAAGTTAAGTGAAAGGAGTTCAGCCGGGTGCGAGCTTGAAGTAAGGATCTCCGTTCGTCTTGTTTCGTTCAGTTCGGATTTGTTGATCTCCATTAATTAGAGTTAGAGCTGTGTGTCACATTCGCCTGCTCTAACCGAAAAGGCTAACTCTAAACGAATAAAGCATCCTTTTCAACTCATCCAAGTTGTGGAAGTTCGTTCCTTATAGTCAATCTTGTACCCCCAGCTGTCCGGCCGACATTTTCTACAAATTTCCGGCAACATCACAGCGTGGAGAACGGCCGCCGGAGAAATTGTTCGGACCGGGACCGTTGGGGTGTTACAGGCTTACAACGTTTTGTCTGTGAAAAAAGGGTTATAAAATGGAAAGTAATTCGTCGCCATTGGGGGAATAGACTTTTTGGGTTCTATCGAGAGTGAAAATAAACGTGGCAGTTCTTTGCTAATATATTACAACATTACTCGATTGTAGAGCAGATGTAGCACTTGTAAGGAAGTGGAGAACAGGAGGAGCGCCGTCTTTGACAGAGAGGTACAGAGGACAGACTATTTTAGCAGGGGCTTGAGGTCTGAATCGAGTTTAAGTCCAATCAGTCACACAAGGCAAAGGGACCACCTGAAAGGAACATCCGATCATCATGATTGGCAAAAAAATCACAAGGCTGTCTGTTGAATATTTCCGTCTACTTTTCAAATTTGCAAATAAGTTTTGCTTTATTCTAATCGAATTTATGGATAAACAGTCCAAAATCATGCTGTGCTGTCCAAATACTTTTGACTATCTCAGTCATTTTCATTTTCAAGAACTAACCAGTACCTATCTAAAAGTTAAATTTTTTTGTCTACATCCTGGTATGTTTTGGGAAGCTGACATTTTATAATATTCTACGTTATGTTGACAAAATGTGAAACGGTATGTAGGAGCGTGGTTAAACTAAAAAGAATACTGCCTAAATATCTAACGCCCATAGTCCAGTGGTAGAATCGCCGACTGACGCCAATTCGATCGGGTTTCAATCCTGGGTTAAAAAGCAATCGGAGTCTAACCGTACTGATGAGCTGTGATACAGCGAAACAGATCTGTCTGCCGATGACAATATATATATATATATATATATATATATATATATAAATTGATAGACAGACCAGGCAGTAAATGCGTAGCTACACACACACCTATATATATATAACCCACTTTCTTTACGTTTCAAATCTACTGGTTAGCAGTCTAACTGACATGCTGAATGTATCTTTAGATTTTAGTTAACATCCGATCTTACGCGTGCTCTTTGATTATAAGTGGCGTATATATATATACTTATGTATAAATATGTGTGTGTATTCGCCGAACTGATGTAATGATGTATTTTTTCTTAAATTCTCTCTTTCATCGTTTTTTAGGTCTTTGCGAGTTTAATTCGTGTAAAGTCTGTTGTACATTAAAGTAGGAAGCTGATGATGTTTCGCCTGAAATAGGCCTACACTTCCAATTTTCCATGAACTAACGTGTCTGCCTTAAAAATTTTATTATATTTGCTCTATTTGTATTTATATACATATATATGTAGAGCTCTCTTAGAGAGTTATCCTACCACTGTATGTACAGGATAATTCTTTTGGATTCTTCTATATCTACACAGCATGCTGATATATATATATATATATATATATATATATATATATATATAAATTATTCGGACTAATGTCCTCATTTTTGTTGCCACATGTACGTCGTTTCGGCCATTGTACGCTCCGGCCTTCGTCAGGTGCTAGGAATTTTGAAACGTATTCATTATTATAATCACTGGGGTATATCATTCTAACCCATTGCCTAGAGCCTCTTCTGATAGTCATGTGCTCTTAGAAACACATGGCCCTGTGGACATAGACGATATACCCCAGTGATCGTAATAAAGTGTTCGGTTCGAAATTCCTAGCATCTAAAGAAGGCCGGAGCGTACAACGGCCAAAATGTCGTACAAAACCAACAAAGATGAGGAAATTAATCCGAATAGTATAAATACTATATATATATATATATATATATATATATATATATATATACTAGGAATATATTATTTTTGCTCTATTTATTTTTAATGGTTTGGTAGTTGAAAATCATCGATTTTTATTGCCCTAAGAAACATGTAGCTTATACAAACAATGAAATAGATTCATCATTTTAAACTTTATGCGGCACAACATTTTTCGCTTTTATCAGTAGGAGAATAAATCAAATGATTTTTGCTGCTTTAAACTATTGGTCATCCTGTATAAAATTTCCATAAACAAAGCAAGAATCCTCTGGAATCAATTCTGCAACTATAATTACCCGCCTGTGGAATTTTGTTGATAGACGTGTCAATGTTTGGGCGTATTGGAAACTGAAGTCTTCAAGAATGGAATTGGCATATCTGTCTATAGTTGTATAATTGTACCCCATGATAATATTAATCTCGATAGTATCTGACATAATATGCTAATGAAACTTTTAGGACTCATGCAGAAATGAATTAAATTCTTAATGAAATCATTATTTTTAGAAAAGCTTGATAATTTTTTTTCACATCTCTTACGCCCCACTCCAATTAATTGCATAAAATTTCTAGAAATACATTATCTGTATCAATTTTTTATTAGTTAAATGAAGGACCCATTGGGGAATGTAAATCATGTAATTGTTCTTGTTTTAATTACGATACCATTTTTCCGAAAATCTTCTCCAAATAGTAAAATAAAACATGCATTAAAACTACGATATTTTTAATGTACATAAAGTTTTAATTGATTTTATAAATAATATAAATTTAGTATATCATATTCTGAAGAAGAAAATAAATTTGATTAATAATGAATTTTTATAAGAATTGTTTTAATTTTTTTCTTTGCTAATTAAAGTTTCAAGCATTTTTTAAATTTCTTCCATTTACTCAGTGTCTTTGATTGTGAATTCATTAAAGAAGACTTTAGTTACAAATCAAAAATTCAAAAGGTTAATACAATTCATTTAGAATTAAGATTTTAAAAATAATTTCTGAATTGTTTTATATATGTTAAACTGAACTGTTTTTTTGTTTCTGGATAATTATAAGAAACATGTCATTAAAAGTTCACGTGTTTCAAGTGTTGTTCCCCTTACGAAACGTTAACTCGATTTACGTCAATCTTTCGTCACCATACCTCTAGATTGATTGATAAGATATGCTGTCATCAACTACTTGAAAGTTCAACGTGTCAGACCTTTGTGATTGAGAAATACTTTTATTCTAAAATTCATGCAATAAGCAAGTAATCTTTGTTTCAGATCAGTTTAATTTAAATTTAAATTTGTTAAATTTAAAAAATAATGACTGAGAGATGGATATTTTATTTTTGCAAGATTTTTAAAATCGAGAATTAACGTTTGTTTATATATGTGTCGATCGCTCAAAAATGGCCGAAAAATTGAACATGAAAAAATCTACAAATTTTAGATTCCAGTGAATATAATTTCTGTTTGAAATACAATTTTACTTACTGGAAATAGTAAATTTCATCATGTAGATTTCAATTAAGCTAAAATTAAAATTTGAAAAGGTTTTCTTTTATTTTTAAGAATTTAATTTAAAACTTAGGTATCAAAAATATAGTGGAGGTAACTCCATTACTGTTAGTGAGTGAACTACTATTCGGAAACGATACCGTTTTAGTAACCCGTTCTGAGTAAACTCTACAGATGTTAATTTTACAAAGTACACTGAAAATGTATAATCAGTTTGACGAAAACTTTTTTCTTCCAACAATTATACTAGCTGGATTTCGTATCCACAGCTCAGGAATCTATCTGCATCTGTCATTTCATATGAATTCATTAGAAAAAGGAGTTGGCACAAAACTGGCCAAAGCACACTGACCGTTTGACAGACTTCAAATCCTGTGTAAAACTTAACAAGATCCTAATAAAAGATACAGATTCCATGTCTCTACAAACACCATGCTGTTCCCCATCTCCTCTAAGGTACTGAATCTAGGATCATGTATAAAAATCTAATCTGTGACATGCTTGAATACTTGAACACTTCAAGCAGTGTTGTGTTATACTTGTCTCAAAGTGCGCAGCAGCGTCTTCACAATTAAGATCGACGTTCTTAAGGGTGTCATTGCTTTCTGGACTAAATGTTATGGGGAAACACGCCTATTCCTTAAATAATAGATTGTGCCTCCTATATTAATAAGAGTTAACAGGAAATTCAGAGGATTCCTTTAGACTTATATTGGAGGTCAGTAGAACTACTAGGCAGTTGATATTAGTTGGCAGTTAGCCGAATATTAAGGAGTCAGCTTTCAGTGGAAGATTACCAAGTTCCTCACATTTTAGGTACGTTAAGTTGATTAGCAACTGACATAGCAGGATTATAACCTACCTGTGTAAACTAATCCACAACACTAAATAATTGTTAAAAAATAAAACCTAGCAGATAACGAACAGTAAAGACCTCTGAAGACATCTATAATATTATGTGACCGCTATTCAACGCAAATAAAGGCGATTTAAAGCAATGGCGATTCATGCAAGACAACTCTTTTCTCTTGTGGTATCGATAACTACATAAAACTTAGAATGACTGGTCTTCCAGACGCCACAAGAATTACAAAACGAACACCCACACGAAATCAATCCTTCAAATCTAAAGAAAGCTTAACCATTTCAAAATGCAGAATACATAAATATAGTTTCATTTGCGCTATTCTAACATAGAAACAAAGGCCGTCAAATACGTATGAAAAATTAATATTGACAAATGAGGACAATCGATAATCTAAAAATTTGAGGCATGTTCTTAAACAGCCTCGCCAGACCAAGACATTCATGGGGATGTTTATGCATTGCACCAAAACCGTTCAGATGAATAGCTAAGCTGTCAGTTGTATACAACTGCTTTCTCAGATTTATGTCGAAAAATGGCTTCGAGCAAATGAAAATGACAATTTTTCTTACCTTGTAATCCTCTTCTTTAATAAAACATGTCTGAACGAATAATTGAGTTTATTGAATACAGTAACTAGACACAAAGAATTGTGAGTTCAATGACTTGCCACATCAGAGCAGAACAAATTTAGAGAGTTTAGTTAAAGGGAAATAACTGATGCTAAGATATCTGGAAGAAACATGGCTAGTGGAACTAAAACAATCTATCCTGGTGAAAGAAGTAAAGAGTTCATTTTTAAATTTCAATCATATGAAGGAGGTTAAAGATAAAACGTTATGAATAGTGCAAGAAAGTGGAAGACAACAGCCCAAACGATATAAATAGTGTAAACATTTACAAAACCTCATCTTAGATATTTTTTTTAATCAGATCACCCCAAGAAAGGCGAAACCGCCACTGATACGCAGGGGGCTACGTAAGAGTGAAAAGATTGGAAAAGAGAAAAACCGGAAACCATATCCTAAACAGGCAGGAAACAAGGGATGAGCCTCTTCACCTGTTCAATAGACATGGGTAGAGTGTGAACCGGGCGATAGTTTAGTCTATCTACTCCAGTTGAAAAAAAAAATAAAAAAAAAGAGTGAAAAGATTGGAAAAGAGAAAAACCAAAAACCACATCCTAAACAGGAAACAAGAGATGAGCCTCTTCATCTGTTCAATAGATGTGGGTGGAGTGTGAACCGGGCGATAGTTTAGTCTATCTACTCCAATTGAAAATAAAAAAAATAAAATAAAAAAAGAGTGAAAAGAATGGAAAAGAGAAAAACCGGAAGCCACATCATAAACAGGAAACAAGGGATGAGCCTCTTCACCTGTTCAATAGACGTGAAAAAAAAAAATAAAAAAATAGAGAGAGACAATAGGGCAAGGGTTATTACTGAACATATTTAAGAGAGAGGCTTTTGGCTTAGATTTCTCAAAGGGTATTGGAGGGTGTGGCAGTGGACAAAATGTTTGGTAGAGTAATCCATAAAGTAACTTAACTCAAAAGTTGTAAGGTTCCATTCCTGCCTACATCAGAGGAAACAAGAACTTGGAGAATCGAGTTACTGAAGAGAATTAACTGAAACTGAAACATCTAAAAAAAAGGCCATACATCTAGAATGGGATAAATTTATCTTCGTGAATTAAATAAACTTCCGACATATATCAACTGAAGAAGGTTGAAGCGTACAACTGCCGAAACGGCGGGAATATGGCAATAAATATAATAACATCAGTCTGAACGATGTAAATATAAATGTATAAATGTACAGAGAAACACTGACTAAAATTTAAACTAAAGAGTGGGGGCAGGTGTTAAAAGAAAAGCTCACTGTCAAAAATTCCGTTTCCAAAAATGAAAAACTGCAACATTTAGTAGCAGATGCGACCACTGACTCTATCAATTTCAATGAGAGGCCAACTGAAAAACATTTTGATTAATGAATCTAAGCCTTCCACATAAGGTTCATTCAAGTATTAGTCGAGATGTTATATATATATTTATATATATATATATATAGGTTGTCCATAAAGTTTGTATGCACTTTGAAAAAAATATAACTTTATTTGTATTTGTGATTTTTTTAAAATACACACGAACTTTATGGACCCCTATATATATATATATATATATATATATATATATATATATATATATATATAGGGGTCCATAAAGTTCGTGTGTATTTTTAAAAAATCACAAATACAAATAAAGTTATATTTTTTTGCTACTTTTGTAGTGATATTATAACATATCAATGTTATAATTTATTAATAAATATTATTATTATTATTAGCTCTACTTTGTATTGAGCACTTTTTTAAAAATAGTGTTTCTTTGGATGGGGAATATTATTCCACCCATACTTGTATATATATATATATATATATATATATATATATATATATATATATATTAGCCGTCGCTTTTTCTCTTTTGGTGTAGCTTTTTTTTATAATTGTGTCGCCCCAAGCAAGGCATTTTACTGCAACTGTTGAGCAGGGGATTACATAGGAGGAAAGTTATAAGAAAGAGTGACAGGCTACAGGGGGTGTAAGGAAGAGCATAAGAGAAAGTTGAGTGGACGAAGTGACATAGGAGATGACTATTGGCTTTACATTTGAATTCTTGTAAGAATGCAAGTAAACAGAAACGAATTCCACAGACAGGAATTGCGAGAGAAAAGTTGTTGGAGTAGAATTTGCGTTTACAATTTATTGGTTTCACAAAAAAAGGGTGGACCCAGTTGTTAATCTTGTGGCTCGTGTAGTCACCAGTGAGCTAAGTTCATCTGAGCAGAAGCCGTGAAAGCATTTATCAAGATAACTTTAAAGATATTATTTTGCAACAGGTATTTAAAAACAAAAGTAGTCATAACTTAAAAATAAAAATTTAACTGAAGCCCACCATTAAAGCCACTAAGACACTAAGTATCAGTCGGTCAGTTAAGTATCATACCGGATACTGGCATTAGGCGATCATGCCTCGAAAAAGACGACTGACTGGGCAGAAGATTATTATTAAGTTAAATAACTTAAAAATAAACGATGCAGCTATGTTTCATATGTCTTTTTACATATTGTCATTTTACAGGTACATTTTAGTTATATCCAAAATTTACACACACACACACTTTTTTTATATATATATATATATATATATATGAAAGGATTTGTTTGAACATTATTTTTGATCGATACTCATATTTAAGTAGATATTCTGTATTTAATTAAAAAGTATTATATATTTATATCCACGATAAATTTTTATTACGAAAACGTGCTTTATTCGGCAGGATTCGAACCTGCGACCCCTATACACATAGGGGAAGCTACTATTTGATCTGGGAACGTCTTAGATCTCTCGACTACGAATGCTCGCCAATCTAAAGTTTTAATCAAGCCTATATTTCGAATCCTGCCGCATGACACATTGTCGTAATAAAAATTTATCGTAAATTAATCAGACCAATAGATATTAATATATAATACTGTTTAATTAAAAACAGAATATCTACTTAAATATGAGTATCGATCAAAATAATGTTCAAACAAATCATTTCAAACTGTCGGTAGTTTATAACCAAATTTTGTTAATCTTCGTTAATTTCCGTAATATATATATATTAATGAAAGCTTTTATATATATATATATTATCGATTTTCTGCACTATTGTAAGAACTGCAACCTTGAAACTTCTGAATAGCGTTTCTTATGTCTTTGTCTATGAGTGTATCAAATTTGATTAAAATAGGACCACTCCTTCTATAACCCGATTTTTTCGATTATCGATTTTCGATATTTATCGGGGGTACCTCGACACAAAACCTAACTAAGAACACTCGCAGACGCTTATAGTACAACCGTCTAAATTTTCAAGAAAATCGGTTCAGCGGTTTCGGAGTTTATAGGTAACGGAAAAAACACACAGACACATACACAAAAACTTCCATTTATAAATAAGTTTATATATATATATTGTTTCTACTTTTTAAAAAAAATTTGTTCCATTTATGTTTTCCTTTAGTAAGAAGAGCTCTATTATAAACACTGTGACATTCATCATATCGCTATTTTACAAACTAATGCTGTATTGGTGGAGGAGGCAAGACATTACAGTTAGGTTGAGTGGCACTGAAATCTGAAGGCGCAATAAAATAATAAAAACTGATCCCCACCAAAAAAAAAGAAAATATTTCAGTAATTTTACTTAATATCAGTCCTCCTATATCACAATAAATACTGGACAGTCTCTCCACTGGCAAAGACGCGCCTTGAGGTAAGAGAAAGATCAGTTAAGTGCCATACGTGCTAGACGCTTGGGAGTTCATATCTTGAAAGAATCATGTCTGACTGCACCGAAAACTTGCAAGAAGAAACGGATTAATGACATTTCTAAAAGAATTTGCGCGTCGGTCGATGCATAGAATTCAACTGTAATTCGAACTCAGCATTTCAGTTTCTCATTTCGAGCCGATATCCATTGCACTAGAACACACATCACTTTATGTATAATCGTTTTGTTCACAATTTCTTTTAAAATTTTCTCGTGGCTGCTATATTCAGTCCATTATATTTTTAATATTATTCTTCCAAACTACATTCCTCTTAGGATATGAGATGTGGGGAGGGGGCAGTGCATATAAGATCGAAACGAGAAATCGGAAAGCCGAGTTCGAATTCCAGTTGAATTTCCTTCATTCACATATGCGAAAATACCCTTTGCCTCAAACTATGGATTAAATAGCAGGGCAGATTTGATTCTGTAACCTTGGGTAACAACCAATCTACCGTAGAAAGTAACAGCAATCTACTGCAGAAAAATATACTGCCAGTCAGTCATGCTTTTTCAACTATGGCACTGAACTGATTAGCTGATACAAGAAATCAGAAAGGGGCATTTGAAATTTAAGAAAAGAAAATTGTTCTCGGAGATTTTAAACTTCACAGGAATTTTTCAGGAAAAAAGAGCAGAAGGTAATAGTGAGCAACCTACTTAAAGAGTTCCTTGCAAATAGATATCTCGAAGGTTGTGCGAGTGGTAGTAAAAGGACAGGCAATAATAAGAACAACAAGCAATAGGAAGTTATGGAGAACCATGATCGCTGACGTCCTGAAAGAACACGGCATTTACATATTGAAGAGTAATCTTGACTTAGTTTTATAACAAAGGTCAAACTTACTGATAATGACCTTCTAGACTGGTTAGCTATTACCCAGCTGTAAATGGGTCACTTGTATGAGACCCAAATCGACGTGTGTGCTGAAAAAGAACATGTGACTTTAGTTTCCTGCCCCTAAGAATCTTAAATATCTAAGAGGTGAAAGTTAGTTCACTGTGTCGTGCTAGACAATTTTTCTCTAGAGAATCTGTCTTAAATAGCTATAAGACTACTATTCGTCTGTACTTACAAATATTGCCGCCACATATGCTCCGGTACGCCTGCTATTTATTTAGAAATTCTAGATAAAATCTAAACAAACACCAGAAACATCATCTGTCTTGACTATGCGATCGGCTTCAGCCACTCTCCCACCGTCCTAAAGTTGTTTTGCCTGAAACTTTTCTATACATACATTTTATCGGGGGCAAGTAGTGGCTTGTCAACTTCAATTCGTCTAAGACCAAGCTGTTGTCTGTCAACCATTACAGGCAACCTCCCCTGCCTCCCATAAGCATGGACCAAGCGATTCTCCCTGAGAGCAATACACTACACCTCCTCGGACTTACCATGACCTCAGACCTCAAATGGAACCACTATATTGAATTGATAGCAAAATCTACTGCTAAGAAGGTTGGGTCACTATGTCGATCCAGGATGTTTTTTTCCGCCTGAATCCATCCTGCATATATATAAATCAACCATCCGTCCGTGCATGGAGTACTGATGCCATTTATGTTCAGGCGCCCCTGCCGTTCTCCTCAGTGTTCTTGACAGGCTCTAAAGGAGAGTCTGTATTGTGATAGGTACTGATCTGGCGGCTCGACTGCAGCCACTTCCCCACCGTCGAAATGTGGCCTCCCTTTGTCTGTTCTATAAATACTTTCGTGGCTTCTGCCCGGATGAGCTTAAGTCACTGGTGCCTCCTCAACAGGTGTTTACTCGTGCAACCAGACTGGCAACTGGGTCCCACCCATTCACAGTCAGGTGAGCTAAATGCAGACGACAATTCTATTCCTGCAGCTTTTTCTCTCGCACTTCCCGCCTGTGGAACTCGCTCCCATATTCTTGCTTTCCTGACGGCTACAACCTCCAGAAATTTAAATGCAAAGTCAATACTCATCTACTAACCACTGGACACTAGCTCTCTCCCCACCCCCGTATAACCTTCCCTTTCTCTCCACCTATGTATCTGTCATCGCACCTACTTTCTCAGCTTTCTATTGTTCCTTTCTAACTAGATTGTAGTCCTCATCTTTTCTAATTAATCTTTTTACAGTTATGTAGCCCCCTGCACATCAGTGGCATTTCTGCCTTGCTCGGGGTGAAATGATTTTAAAAAAAAAGAATTCTTTGCTATATCACCTAAACTTAAGCGCAGTACGAGACTGAAAGCTTTATCTCATCAAGTAACAGTTAAATTGGCAAGAAGTAAACGTAAATTCTATGCTAACAGTTTCTTTTCTCACATTTCTCACTTGTGAAATACAATTCCAACTCCTTACTTTCCGGCCAAACTTGTTCTTCATGAACTGAAATGAAATATTATCCGATATCTACTGTCATCCTGATTACTATTGTATTTTTTGCTTCATTACTAATTGTATTTTACATCCAGTTATATTTAGTGATGTGCGTTGTGATGCAGTGGATATCGACTCAGAACGGCAAATCGGGGTGCCGATTTCAAATTCCAGTTGATTTCCTTGCGTTCACTTACGCACAAATACCCTTGGGAAAGATATTAATCTGTCTCTTCCCTCCAGTTCTGGGTTAAATAACAAGATATTGTTTTTTTAGCTTAGTTTGACAACCAGTGTGCCACAGAAAGCAATCGCAATCTACTGCGGGATAATCTTCTGCCCAGTCAGTCATGTCTTTTTCGAGACATGATCGCCTAATGCGTGTATCCGGTATGATACTTAACTGATCGACTGATACTTAGTGTCTTAGAGGCTTTACTGGTGGGCTTCAGTTAAATTCTATTAAAAAAATAGATGTATTTGAATAAAACCTAACGTTTTAAGCGTCTTCGATGTAGAAAGATTATGAAGATGGTTATATTGCAAGTTTACAATTTTAGCCAGCCATTCTTTTTTGCGATAAGATTGACTTTGAAACATTTTAAGCTGAATGTTGGTAAATATCTCCATTAAGCTAATTCTAAGGTTCCCTTGCTTTCTTGCTCAAAAACTACAGGTGAATACCGAAATCTTATGATATATCTACAGTTAACCTGCTTGCCTAGTTGAGACATTTTCAAATGCCGCCACCAATCAACTCCCTATATAAAGAAAACATAATGAGTTAATCACAGAATTCATTAAGATCCAAACGATATCTACCAATTTATGGTGCCCGTGGTACGTAACAAATAAGGTTTCGAAAATATGAATACGAGTGAACATTATTTATATATTACAAAGATACATACATGAACTTTAAAATTCTGAAAGAGATTGTGCCTTTCCTTGAAGGAATTGAACGCCAGACACCCGCATAACATAGAGTGATACTTTACACGACCGATTATCCGGACGGCTAATCCTCTCCAAAAAGCTATGTTTGATTATATCTACTTGTGAGAGGAAAAAATAAGATTCTATAAAATGGAAAATGCAGAGTTTTTATGTATATTTTTAACGGAGAGTCACCTGTTTTTCCAGAAATACAACGGCCATGTTGTCAACAGTAAAAAAAGAATGTCCACAAAGAGATATCTGGCTTTTTTTCTTTTCGTCTTGTTCATTGTATATTGTAATGCAGTAACGCATAAGTTCAAGCAGGGGATTATTTTCGTGTAAGTTAGACACGTCTTCTGTACTTATGACAGTACATATTAGGAAAGACGTGCTGCGTGCTGTCTGCTTGCAATCCATTGGATGGAATGGAACATGCAAGCGGATCTAAGGTAAATCAAATATTTCGGAAAAAGTAGAATTTCTTTTTATAGATGTATCAAACTTGTGAATTTTTGCTAGCATAAGTGCCTGCAGATACAGTTTCCCGATCCGAGAGAAATTAGTTCGAATCTCTGTCATTTGTTTAAGATGTAGGCATGTAATCTGTTTATGATCTATTCGACAACTATACGTCTTCAGTGTTTGTCTATACTTTTCAGATGAGGTAGTATTTAAATTATTTTTATTGTTCAGACTATGGTCCTCATCTTTATTGCTATTATTTCGACGCTTCGGCCGTTGAAATCTCCGGGCTTCTTCAGGCGTTAGGAAATTTGAAAATAACTTTTTTATTACGATCTCATTCTCATTCTATGTGCAATGTCACTTCTGGTAGCCATGTAGTTATCTCCCTTTAAGTTAACTCTCTATGTTTTTCGTTCATCACTGCTGTAGCCTGGTATTGAACCTACTGCTGTAGCCTGGTATTGAACTCAGAATTCTTTATGTCAAATCACTGGATCTGACCAACGTCTATATCCACTGGGCCATGTGAATATAGTTGAAAAGAGTTAAGTTAAAGGGCGATAACTACATGGCTACCAGAAGTGGCCTCGCACATGGAATGAGCATAGTATAAACCCAGTAATCGTAATGAAGGGTTTTGGTTCGAAATTCATAACACCTGAAAAAGGTCGGCGAGTAGAACGGCCGAAACGTCATAATAATAGCAATAAAGAGGAGGACAATAGTCCGAACAATGTAAATAGTGTAAATTTCTGTCTTGTTCGAACTGTTGTCCTTATTTTCTTGCCACATTCATGATGTTACTTAGTTATACGCCACGAGCTTCTTCAGGTGATAGACGTTAGTTTTTTTAACCTAACCATTTATTTAGTCTATAGATGTAGATCGTTCAATTAGTTTGTTACAAAAATAAAGGCTGATTTCCGAAACATAATCTTATTCTTGAAAAATTAACTATAGATATGTTGAAAATAGTCAAAATAAGAGCCTTGAGCATCTAAGAACCTCTGTCACCGATCGACGAGATTATTTATTTCTCGTTGATAAAAAGCTATTGGCCGTGATGTAACGATATCTGTGAAAGATGATTCAGCCTCTAGTTTTGAACTAAAAGTTTTACCATTTAAAATTTGCTTAAAAGGTGATGATTAAGTGCATAAAAATACGATAATGAGTGCGTGGAAGATCAGGAGAATATAAAGGATGTGGTTAACTCTCTTATTCTAAATATGCGAATTTTACAACGTCATTCCTGCAACATGTGACCACGCATTATGGTGGCGCAGAACTGAACCACGCCGATTCACTAATGCAGGTCTCATTTTTTGCAGGCGTGCATGGATTTCAGCATGTTGATTGTAATAAAGTTTTGCATTATGAATATGATTGGCTTTCAGAAAACTATAGTGGATAACACCAATCGCAGACCACCAGACAGTCACCATTATCTTTTGCTGATGCAACTTTAGCTTTGGGAAATGTTTGGGTGATTCATCATGTTTTGCAGTAAACATGATTTTATTATGAACTTATAATAAAAGTATAACCATCTAAAAAAACTTTCTGGCTAACTGAATCTAATTATATCTGTCAATTTGTGCATAATTTTACTTTGGATTCCTGAGTTACAAACTGAAAAAAGATGGTATGGAATTTTTATTGATTGATTTAATTATGTTTTTGATAACTAATCATCAGTTTGTCACTTATTTAAATTTGAAACATATTTTGAATAATTACCATATTTTTTGATAGAAAATTTTGCATTAAATAGTTTTTGAATACCAATACTTTTCCTAGTTATTTGATAAATTCGAATATTTTCCAGATATATCAAGAAATTCTACTCTCTAACCAATTTTAACACATCGTTGCGTGGAGGAGATGGATTCATACATTTTCTGAGGGCATTTGCGCGTAACTGAAGGAAACAGCCCAGATTGAAATTCGAACTCGGCTCTCCCATTTCTTATTCTGATATGGCCTAGTGTTTGAAGCACTTCTTTAAAAGACACTGAAAGAAATAATATAAAGAGCAAACAGCGATTAATCTACTTAATTAGCTGGCGTAAGGATAGAACTGCTATACAAAGAGATCGTAAAGGGAGAAAAATTGCTAAGGACGGAAATTATGGAGAGACATGGTGGTCGATATATTGAATAGCAAAGAGACATAAAAGAATAATAATTTTTCTACTTTATATTTAATGCACCGCCGTCTATAGCTCAGAAATAAATCCTTAGAAACAAAGAACTGAACGCTATCGATGTAGGTAGAAATGTATAATTCTAATTACCAAGGTCTTTTTCTGTTTACCTATTTATTTTTTCTCTTAAGATAATAGTCTTGAAAACACACATTAATATAGGTATCTATATATCTTAACACGTATACACACACACACACACACACACACACACACACACACACACATATATATATATATATATATATATATATTTAGTATATCGAGGCAGCAAGTAATTTTCTCAACATATTCTATTAAATATAAGAGACAATGAATGTCTATTATGTTTAATCATGAGCCGTTCTAAACGTCGTATTTTTGCTTTAATTTCAGTTGAAAATAAAGACAAAAATTCTCCAACATTTGGATAATTATTTATTGGTTTTCTTCTAAACTTTCGGCTCACATGAGCCATCTTCAGAGAGGTAGTTCCATTGCAATTTCTTAATGGTGGGATCATTTAATGCTGCGGCATCATGTAACTTAAATTTAGTATATCGAGGCAGCAAGTAATTTTCTAAACATATTCTATTAAATATAAGAGACAATGAATGTCTATTATGTTTAATCATGAGCCGTTCTAAACGTCGTATTTTTGCTTTAATTTCAGTTGAAAATAAAGACAAAAATTCTCCAACATTTGGATAATGATTTATTGGTTTTCTTCTAAGCTTTCGGCTCACATGAGCCATCTTCAGAGAGGTAGTTTAAACTGAAATATTATAAAATCCACCATCACCGACGATTTTATTTTGTGTTGATATAAAACTCCGCGTGGAAAAATAATAGACATTCTTTGTCTCTTATATTTAATAGAATATATATATATATATATATATATATATATATATATATAGAGAGAGAGAGAGAGAGAGAGAGAGACGGACAGACAGAGAAAGAGAGAAAGAGCTATTTTTTAGTGGATATAGTTTTTTTGCCTTATCTTTCGTCTGTCGGCCTGGACACCCGAGAACACATATTAACCAAAAGGCACCCTCGAGCAGGATTTGCACCTGCTACTCCTTTGCAGGTGAAAATTAATATAAACGGAGAGTTGACTGAAATACTAAACAAAGCAAACTTTTAAAATAATAAAATATATGATTTTTTTTTCGTGGGGGCACGAAAATATGTTTAAGACTTACTAGAGATTTTGCTCTCATAAGTTTTGGCATTAAAACGATTGAGGATGTAATTTTCGAAAAGCATGAAATAGTTGATGAGAGGGCTCAAAAGCGTGTTCGTGTTCCTTTTGAAAGCATACATTGTCTATCTTTGTGTTAAGATTAATTGACTAGCACATTCCAAACGAAAACATCTAATATATATATATGTGTGTGTGTGTGTGTGTGTGTGTGTGTGTGTGTGTGTGTGTGTTAGATGTTTTCGTCTGAAATGCGCTAGTCAATTCATCCTAACACAAAGGTTTACGCTCTCACACTTTGATTGAGCACTTAGGAAGAATGATAGACTTTGAAAAAACAGTAGCTACTCGAACATCTACGCATTACTCATTCAGTAATGAATTAGAGCACTCTTGCTATTGGCGTATGATACACCATACGCTAAAATCTGCCTTCTTCTGTAGAGCATTCATAGCCCAGAGGTAGAATCGCCAACTGACGCTAATTTGGTCGGGTTTCATTCCTGGTTTAAAATGCAATCGGATGTCTAACCATAATGATGAGTTGTTATATAGCGAAACAGATCTGTCTGCGAATATATATATATATATATATATATATATATATATAATGTATGTATAAGGGACAAAGGTATACATGCATTATTGTATATGTAAATGTATTTGAATAATTAGCATTATATTTATTGAGAAATCATTACATAACTATGTTATAATAAAACTACAGAAGTAGCCATTTTGTTTCGACACTATCTTTGTCTTATCTTAATTGGATTATATATTAATGCGAAGGCTGATTGAAAATTGCCAAAATAGGCAACGAAATGGGTGATTACATTGTTAGTAAATTCAGATTAGGAACATGTAGAGGCTCATCCCTTGTTCCCTGTTTAGGATGTGGTTTCCGGCTTTCTCTTTTCCAATCTTTTCACTTTTTTTTCAATTGGAGTATATAGTCTAAACTATCGCCCGGTTAACACTCCACCCACGTCGATTGTACAGGTGTAGAGGCTCATCCCTTGTTCCCTGTTTAGGATGTGGTTTCCGGCTTTCTCTTTTCCAATCTTTTCACTTTTTTTTTCAGTTGGAGTAGATAGTCTAAACTATCGCCCGGTTCACACTCCACCCACGTCTACTGTACAGGTGTAGAGGCTCATCCCTTGTTCCCTGTTTAGGATGTGGTTCCCGGCTTTTTCTTTTCCATATCTTTTCACTCTTATGTAGCCTCCTGCACATCAGGGGCGTTACCGCCTTGCTCAGGGTGATATGATTAAAAATATATATATATATAATGAACACGGACAAAATCGACCCAATTGTGTACGGCGAATGGCACCTGATTTCAAAAACACCCAAGGCGTATAGAAACATGGGAAGCTCAGGAAGAGGAAAAAAACAAAAAACAAAAAAACAAATCCACTACATAGCTATCAACAAAAGATTCAATAATGAATTTTTACACTGCAAGACTTATCAGGTACAAACGACGGAAGCAATCACTTTCCAGTGATATGAGAACCTAGAATATGGAAGTTGATGAAACCTAAAGAAGCAATGTAATGCGGAGGGTTTTTGAACGACCCAAATCTGAAGGAGAAATATATGGACATTGTGAAAAGCAAATACGAATAACAAGATGAAAATGCAAACTCGAAGTGGGATACATGAAAAGAAAGCTAAAGATTTCGTAACATCAGTCATCGGGATAATTCTACAGAAAAGTAGACGAAGAAAAATGAATGGATGACAAAAAAATTTTTTAGATTTTTAAAAAGAGACAAAAACAATGTCAAAACACATAACTGAATATAAGACACAAAACAAATAAATAACAAACGCCGATAGACTAAAGAGAACAGACTCAACGAAATGTATAAAAAAAAAATACCCAAGAATGAGTATTACAGATGAAAGTGATAATCTAAACTTATTTATTAATGGAACTTTGTGTGTGCGTGTTTATGTGTGTGTGTGTATGTGTGTGTCCGTTACCTATAGACACCGAAACAGCTGAACGGATTTTCTGAAAATATACACAGTTGTACTATAAGCGTCTGCGAGTATTCGTAGCTAGGTTTTGTGTCGAGGTACCCCCGATAAATATCGAAAATCGATAATCGAAAAAATCGGGTTATAGTAGGAGTGGTCCGATCTTAATCAAATTTGATACACTCATAGACAAAGATATGAGAAACGATATTCAGAAGTTTCAAGGTGGCAGTTCTTACAATAGTGCAGAAAATCAATAATATATATATATATATATATATATATATATATATATATAAGGCAAGATGTTTGTGTGTGTGTCTGTTTATCTGCCTGTATGCCTGTATTTTTTTTCAGCACTTTTATTTTAGTTTTTGCTTCGTGTTTGGCTCTAAGTAGATATAATTGTAGTTCTTAGTCTCAGCCATGATACCATTTACTGAGAGGACTTGTTTAGCCTTCAAAATTCAGTTTACGACGAAAAATCTTATTTGATATCAATACAAGGAAATTAAAATTTGACTTACATCCATTCATTTTTCTTTCAGTCTAGTGTTCCGCTTTAACTAGAAATAACTATTGCTTTTTAGTCTTTCGTGCCAACGTCCAAAGAGCCTGAGCTCCAGGACCATGGATTAGTTTTAAACCTTTCATTACACCCGAGCAACGCCGGGCTATAATGCTAGTCATCTATATTTATAAAGTGACAATGGTGGACCTTGTTTACGTATTTGTCTGATAGATTAGATTTAGCGTCTGCATTTTGCGGTCTAGCTCGACGGGAGTTGCGCTCAGATGTAGATCAAAATTTTAGAACGCTAACAACACCTTGACATTTTTAGAAAGCCAAAATTAGGAGTAGAAAAATATATATTATCACCCCACAAAATCAGGGATCACTTTATGTATTGATTATACTATAGAATCTATCATTCCACTTTTTATTATATATATCTATATATGTTGCCTCTCCCCGCCACCCTAATCCAATAGAGACATTCTACATTGTTATCTATATCGATAAAAGTGACGAGGGTGGACGTTGTGTAAGTAAATGTTTGTCTGATAGATTCGGCTTAGCTTCTGCATTTTACGGTCTAGCTCGACGGGCGTTGCGCTCAGATGTAGTTCAAAATTTTTGATCGCTAACGACACCACGAAATTTTTCAGAAAGTCAAAATTAGGGGTATAAAATTATATATCACCCCACAAAATCAGGAATCAGTTTATGTATTGATTATAATATGGAATCGATCACCCCACTTTATATTGTCTATATCTATATATGTTGTCCCTCCCCCTCCCACCCTAATCAAATAGAGACATTTTTCATTGTTATCTATATCTATAAAAGTGACTAGTGCGGACGTTGTGTAAGTATTTGCTATGTAAATTCATCATATGTTTTCTATTCTTAATATTTATTAAACTACCCGAGTGAAACCGGGCTAAACTGCTAGTAGGAAATAAAATAACTAACGGAATACATGTCAATTCATTAAAGGAATGCATGGAATCCAAGGACGGAACACTGACAACATTAGTTTATAAAAGGATTAAATCAAACAGAAAAAATAGGTGTTTTAACCAAATTTTTGAGAGGTGATGTCAGATATTAAATCTGCTTTTGAACATCACCTCTAGAGCTGAGATGTGTATACAAGCGAAAGGACGCGAGTTGAGATGCAGTGTTTTGGCTTGGAATGAGAACGAAAGAGCCGAATATGCGTTCCAGTTAAATTTGTTGCATTCACTTACGAGCAAATACTTTCTAGAAGTATTAATATATCTCTTCTCCTTCAAGCTATTGGTTAAATAGCAAGACAGATTGGGTTCTATTACTTTAGTTGTCAACCAGTTTACCACAGGAAGAAATGGCAACCTACTGCGGGAAAATAGTTTGCATAGTCGGTCAAGGATCGAAAGAGATACATCGCCCAAGCGTGTATCAGGTATGACGCTTAACTGACATTTATCTTACCCCAAATCTCGTTCCTATCTTTGAAGAGATTTTCCAACATTCACTGTGATATAGGAAGACTGATATAAAATACAATTTCTGAACAGTGTTCTATAGCCTTGAATGGCAACCAGTCTACCGAAGAATGAAATAGCAAGAGACTACGGAGAAATCGGCTTAGTTCGTCATGGATTGAAAGAGCCATGATCGTCTAAGAGTGTATCACGTATGGCACTTGACTGACGGATACATACGTAAAACTTATACATGTACATGCAATCCGGACTGCCAGATACGCCCTAATTATAAAATATTGCTTTTTATTTAAAAAATGATATATTGACCGTTTTTGGTGTCCTACGCTCTGGGCTAGGATGTGCGTTGTCGTGCATTGTATTCACTTAGGCGCAAATACCCTTGGGAAAGGTATTAATCTCTTCCCCTCAGTAATGGGTTAAATAGTAGGACAGATTGGGTTCTATAACCTTAGTTGGCAACCAGTCTACTGCAGGATAATCTTCTACCCTACGGGATCATCTTCTCCCCGGTCAGTCATTTCTCTGTCGAGACATGATCGCCCAAGCGTGTTTTACTGACTGACTGACTGCTGAGAAAGTTTTATTATGGAGAAAAGATATTCGCTTAAAATTTGAATCCCCGGTACGCTTGGATGTAGCCATATATATGATTACCATTCATGTTGTTTTACATATTTTTGTGAGCTAATATCTCTACAATAATTCCAGACACTTCAAAACATCGTGGATGCATCAACAAGGAAATTCATTCTCTTACTACAATTGCACAGCATCTAACAATTATTCCTCTCTTGAGAACTGCTTACTTTCATTATTTTGACAGTAAAATTTGAGATCTGGCCAAAACTTGGACCCCACTCTTTGGTTGTGAATCCTGTTACAGTGAACTAATTGTAGAGTTTATTGGCAAGAAAGCAGCCTTTAACTTTGTTGTCCTGATGGTTTGGATAGAGCAACAGAGTTATGCAAATTCATGTTATTTGTGTCTAACAAAATAAAACTAGTTTCTATCAGATAAAACTATTCCGAGGTTCCTTCATCTATGAGACCTGTTTCTCGCTCTGATTATCTTGTCCCTACACCCTTAGCAAATGAAGATCATATTTTTTACTGATATGAAAAATTGCATTCAAAGAGTAATTCTGCCATATCCATCTCTTCTGGAGAAAATGTTCCTGTTTATCCAGAAGCAAATGGCAGTGAGCTTCATTGAATCAGCCAGCAAGACCTAAATTTGTTTTCTCGCTCAGATGATTTTATCCCTACACCCTTAGCAAATGAAGATCATATTTTTTAATGATATGAAAAATTGCATTCAAAGAGTAATTCTGCCATATCTATCTTCTGGAGAAAATGTTCCTGTTTATTCAGAAGCAAATAGCAGTGAGCTTCATTGAATCAGCCAGCAAGACCTAAATTTGTTTCTCAAATTTTTTAGTTTTCTAGTTAAAATGGAAGACTTGTGATTACTTTTAAAACTAGATGGCCTAAACGCAAGTCTACATTAACATTTTCAGTAAATACCAGTGTTTGAAATAAAAATCCTTTTTATAATTTAAACAGTGTGTAATAAATCTATCAATATTTGCACTTGAGATATATTAATAAAGAAAACGTATACTTTAGGATTTCTCTAATTTAAAGCACATGCGTAAATACTGCTTGCATTAATAAAACCGTCGGATTATAAATAAATACAATTATTCTGAGAATATATATATATATATATATATATATATATATATATATATATATATATATTGATGCATATCAACATTGAAGTATATCTACACTGCCAGATTTCTCATATCAGTCATTCAAGATGGCTTCGGGTAAATGAAGTTTGTAACACTTATCAAGGGAAATGTTTCTTCAAATATTGTGAACTGGCTCTAAAGAAACCCAATCAAATAATTTTATGAAGCAAAACTTCGAAGTTGGCATGAACCTGCTTAGTTACTATAGCACATCCTTTGTGCTTATTAACCCTCCAACTCCACCCTGTTATCGAGCGATTTACCATTAAAAAACTATTTGGCCAAAAAAAAAACAACAACCCCGATTGAACACTATATATATATATATACACACACACACACACACACACACATATATATATATATATATATATATATATATATATAAAGAGAGACAGAAACTCTTTGAATCCTTTGAGATTTACCTGCAAACTTTTTTTTTATTCATGAACTATATATGTATATATATATTTATATACTATAGTCATCAGCAGACAGATCTGTTTCGCAGCTCATCAGTACGGTTAGACTCCGATTGCATTTTTAACCAGGATTGAAAACCGACCGAATTGGCGCCAGTCGGCGATTCTACCTCTGGGATACGAGCGTTCGGTGGAAGAAGGCAGACTTTTTTTTAGCGTGTATATCATTATACACGCCCAATAACCATAGTGCTCTAATTGAATAAGCGATGCATATATACCTGAGTAGCTACTATTTTCAAA
>JBBBDQ010000145.1:10000-225000 GCA_037127315.1 Ascarosepion bandense | reverse complement strand
AAGACATTATTGTAATTATTGTGCATTTTTAATTATTAAAAAAAGCCGAGCAACTACTCAAATAGGATTATCCATTAGATATAATTTTTAAACAAATAATTTAAAACTTTGTCGCAGTTAATCCATTTCGTATATATATATAATACTTGTGAAAGAAACTGCTAATGAGCATATTGTATGAATTCGAGTATAAACGTATATTTCAGACATAATATACGGTTACAAATGCATATCTATAAGTCTCAGGTCAGACCCTGGAATGAATGAAAAGAGCGAATGAATAAACAATTACTTTAATTATTATACATTTGCGTATTTGCTTACACGTTTCAGTGATTTTTATGCGATGTCATAGACCGGCAATAAATTTGATCCTCATACAAACCTAATGCAGTACCGTCATTTGATGCCACTCTCTATAAGAGTAACTATAACACTTACTTCTACATCATTTTTAAATAGTAATTTAATATTTTATATATAATATTCATATATATATATATATATATATATATATATATATATATATATAGAATGATGTCAAATTGATGGATGGAAAGGATAATCTGAAAAGCATTATTTAATATAAAACATTAAAGGGATTGATCTATAGAGAGAACTCAATTGATATTAGCCAGAGCGATATGATATATACTACCGACCATAATTATAAATTTTTTGAAAGAATTTATGTATTTCATACTATATTTAGTATTTATTGCCAAATGAAAATAGAATGGTTCTTTTGTTATTACTAATTTGCAAAATTTTACTGGGCTAGGAAGCAGAGATGAACTCGTCTGAATCACTGTAAATTTTCTTCATTCTTCCATTGATAAAACTGCAATATAGGTAATTATGAAATATTTATAAATTCATTTGTTGCACATGTTATTGTGCAATTTTTACAAAAGAACCATTCTATTTTCAATTATATTTATTCATTTGGCAATAAATACTTAGACATAGTATCAAATACATCATTTTTTAAACACTGGGGTGGCCAAATAATTATGGCCAGTATTGAACACAAAAGAAAAGCTCAATAAAGTATAAAAGCGGTTATAAACTATAATTTATTTCGACTGGTAAGTTTTTAGTATCATCCCTTCACACAGTGGTTTCAACGATTGTATTTTTGCGATTTAAAGAGATGGGCACTGGAAAATAAATTTTAATGACAATTTGTCACTGCGCAACTTCAGGCCGATTTTGAAGTTCCGTGAGGACATCGTTTTGATGTCGTCACTAATCGAGACTGGGTTTTTATTTTCTCCGATAAGAAAAGACATCATAACGTTTGCCTCATGAAATTTCGAAGTCGGCAAGATCCTGTTTAGTTACGATGAGAGATTATTTGCATTAAACCTATCAACGCTTTATATCCACATCGATATCGAGCATTTTATGATAAAAAAAAATCCGCTTGCCAAAATATCCTTTACCAGTAAAACTGCTGAAAGACCAACAGTCTTGGCACTAAACATTATCACACCTCAACAATAAACATAGACAATAGCTACTCTAGCATCTACGAATCGTTCAGTCAGTAATGAATTAGAACACTCTCAGTTATTGGTTGTGTATAATGATAATATAGACGCTAAAATTTTGCCTTCTACCGAGCGCCCATTGATCAGAGGTAGAATCGCCGACTGACGCCAATTCAGTCGGGTTTCAATCCTGGGCAAAAAAGCAATCGGATGCCTAAACGTACTGATGAGCTGTGATACAGCAAAACAAATCTGTCTGCAGATGACTATATATATATATATATATATATATATATATATATATATATATATATATATATATATTGTGAAGATAACACAGCTCATAATTAAACACTTATAAAATAGGAATTTTCTTTGACTATTTTTTTCGATTTTACACTTTCTAGGAACCTATACACTTTTGTTTATTGTCATATTGTTCTTTTGTTTTCATATTTTTTAACTGTAAATTTTTGATATTGCGGAAATAAATTCTGTATTCATAACTGTTTAAATATCTGTTGAGTTTTTCGCTAAATATAATCGGTATGGATAATATCCATTGAGCTCTCTATTTTTATCTAATTAATATTTTATATTAATTAGATAAACACTTCTGGATTGTCCTGTCCCTCTTCTCGGGTTGGCATTCTCTCATATATATACTAATACAGACGGTAGAAGGCGGCAAACATTTTAGCGTGTATATGAGACAAGGCTAAATTTCCACTTTCAATTTTCGACTCAGTTTAAAAGTAAGGGTTTTCAAAGGAATCTAAAAATAAAAATATACATAGATTTTTGTCTGCTTTTTTATTAATCCCACCCCTTTAATTTTCCGTGATGAATATTGTTTTTTTAACTATCTGTTTTAAAATATCTTTGTTCATTTTGTAATTTTTTTTTTAATCATTTCACCACAAGCAAGGCATTCCACTGCCACTATTGCGCAAGGGGCTACATAGGGGCAGGTAAAGAGAAGGAGTGGTTACATATATGAAATGACAGAAGGAAGGTGATAGATGGGTAAGGATACCGAGGATGATGTTAGGGTAGATGGGAAGAGGGTTTGAAAGAATGTGAGCGAGTTAGTGTGTTAGGGGGTGTCTATTGACCTTGGCTTTTGTAATAATGGTTGCTGATTATGCGCGAAACTTCTCGTAAAAATGGCCATACAACTGATTTAAATATCGGAATTTATTACATATATATATATATATATATAAATTCAGTATTTACATTCGAGAATGACCATTTCAACAGATTTTCAAGACCGCTTTCTCGACTTCAGCCGGATGTACAATGAATAAATTCTTGTCTGTCAAGAAAAAAGTTAGTTTATAAAAGAAAAGAGGTAAAAATAAGGGAGAGAGTGAATGGTAGCACTAAGTAGTGATAGTAGTAGAGGGAATCAGCTTACCCGAGCGGTCAATCGTTTCACAAAATCTACTCTTCTTTTTAACACCCGTCCAATGATTCTTTCTGATATTATCTTATATATATTTTTTCTTTCAGGTAAACTACCGGTTATGAATTTCTATTTGAGTATCTTTCCGGCAAATGAATGTTGTACTGAATTTTCATAATAAATTAATTTTTCCTCTGAAAAAAATGGAGGTTTTTTTCACTGAATTGGCCATTAGGCATATTTAATTTTTGTAGTTTTATTTGAAAATATACATATTTGGCTCTGTAAATAGATAATAATACTATTTACATAGAGCCCTCTACTAGGGTAATTTTTTATATTAATGTGATTAATATTAATAGGATCTGTTTTAGGATTTTACCTACATGGAATCTGTCTTTATTTTATATTTTTCCCTAGTATGTCAGTCAGTCTCTTTCTTTCTTTCTTTCTTTTTTGTTGGCCGGAATGTATTTTAGTCATCTTGGTGTATAGGTGACACTGGCTATTTAATTGACACTTCCACGCCCCCAGCATTCACTGGCCAAAAAGTTAAAAAATTTTTTTCAACTCACTGGCAGAAACAATGTGTGTTTTGGGATGGAATCATGTTGTTAAAAGTAAGCTATTTTTTTTTGTTCGTTTTTGCCTAATTTTTGCTTAATTTTAAACTTTTCATGCCTAAATGAAGGATTGATTTTGTTTTTTAGCAGAAATTTCTTTGACTGGACTTTAACTAAGTTAAAACGTAGCAAGTCACCCCCCCTTTTTTCAATTAGGAGCAGATAGTTTAAACTATCGCCCAGTTCACACTCCACCCACGTCTATTGAACAGGTGAAGAGTCTCATCTCTTGTTCCCTGTTAAGGATGTAGTTTCCGGCTTTCTCTTTTCCAGTATTTTCACTCTTACGTAGCCCCCTGCGCATCAGTGGCGTTACCGCCTTGCTTGGGGGTGATAAGATTTAAAAAAAATGCAATGTTCGTTTTTGACTTATATATATATATATATATATATGTGTGTGTGTGTGTGTGTGTGTGTGTGTGTGTGTGTGTGTGTGGCTATCACGACATTCAAAACTAAGTCTAAAGCTACTAAGACGCAAGGGGTTACAGGACGTGGAAGAAGTAGATAGAGAAACATTAATAATGAGCAGGAAGAAAAAATAGTACTTAGGAGGACTACAAATGTCGATGGTCATTGTCACTGCATTTAAATTTTAACAAAATAAATTTGGCTGAAATGCATCTCCCTAATCGGGCCTGGTTGATGTTCGTACCGGTTTCTTGCAGCTTCCTTCTCGTTAATTATGCGTATGTTCCAGTGCATATATTTGCTCATTCTATCATTCCAAGTTTTATATTTAATGTTGCTAACACAGTGTAACGTGATGGACAAATGCTTCTGGATATTTATCTCAGAATCTTCATTTCGGGTTAAGAAAATTTTTCATTATTATTTTTTTTCATATATTTTCGAAAAGAAGCTCCCTTACTTTTACCCAGTTTTTCTTCTTTTCTTATTTACATTCTTCTTTTAATTCTACTCCTGCAGCTTCTTTTCTCGCACTTCCCGCCTGTGAAACTCGCTTCCATATTCTTGCTTTCCTGACGGCTACAACCTCCAGGAATTTAAATGCTATGTCAATACTCCATCTCTTAACCACTTGACTCTAGTTCTTTCTTCACCGCCCTGTATATGCTTTCCTTTCTCTCCACCTTGCAACTGTCATCACACCTGTATTCCCATCCTTCTCTTGCTCCTTTCTAACTGGTTCGTCTTCCTCTTCATTCTCTTCTACTTAATCTTTTTACTCTTACGTAGCCCCCTGCACATCAGTGGCGTTACGTGTTTATTATTATTATTATTATTATTATTTACTGCTCTTCATGTTGTATTCACGCATATACACCCTTGATAACACGCTAAAAAGACGAATTACAGAAGCTTTTTTTACCTCCGCAACTAACACTTATTGTTGCCGTCCCCTGATCGAATAGAAGGACAGATGTGTATGGAAGAGGCACTGAATAAATTTGTCACATGCCAAGCAAGGGTGAGTCCATCATCGCCAGCAGCTGAATTTGAAATCTAATTTTAAAAAGTCACTATTTAGTATTAAGCACTGACGAAAGTTGTTGGAAGAACCGAATATCTATCTGATTTTACTTCAAATTAATCAAGTAAAAACGATAAAATGTATTTTCTTATCCACATTTTCTATAATATTAATAACATACCTACAAAGTTGCCATATATATATATATATATATATATATATATATATATATTCTTCCTAACATGCTCATGGAATAGAGAGAGAAGTGATAGAGAGAATAGTGAGGCACCGTCACTTCAATAGTTCATTCTCTTTACTGCTAGGTTATTAAACTACGACCAGTTTTGAAAGCTCTTGCCGTATGTTTGCTCTTTAACATTGACTTCTTATTTTAATTTTTGCAGTAATTATGTCGTCGAGTAGTGAACAATATAAATTGCGTCTAGAGATTATATGCAAAAAAGGTATCGTCAAATATTTTATGTAAAATTCATGGATATGTTTTATCCAATGAAATAATTTGTACTATTATTTATAGCGAGTAAGCATGAAAGCAATTAAGTCCTAATTTTCAATTTCAGATTGATATTTACTATTTTTTCAGTAATTATAGCAATTTGCAGTGTCAAGAGATTATTTGCAAGAACTAGAACTTAGTATTTTGGCTCGTAAAAAAGACCTAACAATGAATGAAAAGAACTATATAAACAAAGAATTTATCAAAGGAAAGTCTTCGCTTCAAATTTCTAAGGATTTGAAAATGTATCGACGAATGATCAAGAAAATATATCAAATGGGAATTTAACTAAGGGAAACAAGTCTGAGGCTGAATTCAGGAATTTAACAAAGCGAGATCTATCACAGATCTGATGAGAATTAATAAGAAACCCAAATGCGTCAAGTGCGTTTATATTTGAGGCCGCTGGGGCTCCTATGGTGTCAAGGAAAACAAAGAGAAAAGCATTAAGGACCTTTGCTGATGTAAAAAAAATCACATAAAGAAAACCCATTTTAACAAAAAACATAAGGAAAGTAGATTGCAGTACACAACAATTACATGAAAACTGATTTCAGTTAAAGTTCTTTTTACAGACGAATCAAGGATCACTCTCGATGAGTCCGATGGATGGGCTCGATGGATGGGCTCGAGGATGGGTTTGCAAGCAAGATGACTCAAGAAAAAAATTTTAAACGCCAACAAAGCGGCGGTGGATCATGATATGGGCTGGGATTATTGGTAATGGGCTCGTGGGTCCATTTAAAGTGAAAGACGGAGTTAAAATGAATTCCAAAAGTTACTCTGATTTTCTAGAGCAATATTTTTTTGAATGGCTTGATAAACAGTCTTTAGTCAAGCGTAGATGTATGATCTTTATACAAGACAACGCACCAAGTCATGCATCAAAGTTTACTAAATCCTGATTGAAAGAAAAGGGATTTATTGAACATTCTCTTATGGACTGGCTTTCAAATAGCTGTGACTTGAATCCTATTGAGAACCTGTGGAGCTTCCTCAATAGAGATATTTTTATTGGAAGGCAATTCTGCAGCAGATGTGGCCTCTGGGAGGCAGTTAAAGTTGCTGAAAACAATTTACCAGCCGCTAAAATTGCAAATCTAACATCAGATGTTGACAGTATCCTGTTAAGTTTTATTGAAAAGAAATGAGCATTTTGCAGTAAATTTTAGGAGGTTCTTATTATTTTTTGTTAATATACCTTTTATTTTTAAATTGAAATGTTTTTTTTAATGTTTTTCCTTTAAGAGATTGACGAATTTGTTTAAAATCTTTTCATATTATTTTTTTACATTAGTTTTGCAAAGTATAATAATGTTTTAATAATGTATAAGTATTGTGGGCCGTTACCAACTTAACTATGAACTCTACCTACCAGTATATTAACTGAGAGTTAAACACTCTCGTGGCTTCAGTTCAGCTCAGCACAATCTGTCTTCCGTCTCAGTCACTAGTAAGCCAAGCTTATATTTTTCTCTTGTATCATTTTTTTCTCTTTTCTCTTGTATCTATTTTTGACTTAATATATGTTGTTAACCTTACCACCGTGTTTCCAGTTATCATTTCGTGGTTTCATCACCGGTCCACATCAACTGGCGACGAGGATTTTGAACATCAAGGAAATACGAGTTCCTAAAAATATACCTATCCTCATCAACTGGCAAACAGGCACTTCGAAAAACTAAAAACTAGTGTCAGATCCATAGCAACGAACGAAAATTCGAGCTAGGATACTAACAGCGACTGACCAAGTGATAACCTTCCCTCATATAAAATCTGTCGACAAACTTCGAAGTACCAAAAAATACCCCATCTAAACCAATCTGCAACTGTTTCTAAAAAGAGAAAAATAAAAAATAAAACAGCTTCGAACAAAGTCAAGGTCACAATCTGATCAGAAGATGACAGGTAAGTCTATGGGAAGAGGGTGGTTGTAGTAAAACCAATATATTGCATTTAAATATATGGTTCTGTCATCATTTCCAGTTCTCAAGCGGCGTGATGTCATAGAAACGCATTACAAATTTTTGGTAACTGTGGCCATTGCTGAGCGGAGATTTATGTCAACACAAAATAAAATCATCACTGATAGTGGATGTCTTTGTGTTAACGTCCTTGTAACTTCTTTGAAGATGGTTCATGTGATGTGAGCCGAAAGCTTAGAAACAAGTGAATAAAAAAATATCCAAACGTTTGAGAAATTTTGTCTTTATTTTCAACTGAAATTAAAGCCAAAATACGATGTTTAGAATGGCTCATGATTAAACATAATAGACATTAATTGTCTCTTATATTTAACAGTATATTTAGAATATTATCTGCTGCCTCGATACACTATATATACACCCTGATTGAGCACTCTGGAAAAATGGTTGACTTTGTAAAGCAGTAGATATTCTGGCGTGTACGCATCGCTCATTCAGTAAAATGAATTAGAGCACTCTGGCTATTAGGCGCATATAATGATAATATATGTGCTAAAAAAGATTGCCTTCTTCCACCGGAACCCCCATAGCCCAGAAGTAGAATCGCCGACTGACGCCAATTCGGTCGTGTTTACTCCTGGGTTAAAAAGCAATCGGAGTCTAACCGTACTGATGAGCTGTGATACAGCGAAACAGATCTGTCTGCTGATGACAATATATATGTACACACACACACACACACACACAGACACACACACACACACACACACACACACACACACATATATATATATATATATATTTGTGTGTGTGCATAGCAGGTGCTATTAATGACTGCATCAAGACTATGACCTATTGACGTCACGTCTCTGTTGCAGTCTTCATTTGTGATGCATTCCCGACATTCAACGCAGCCTGTTTCAGTTCTTATTTTTTTCGGTGGGTTTCTTCTTTGAGTCTCTTCTTCATGGGATAAAATGCATTTTCTAATGGGCTATGTTCCGCAGATTGATTGACCAGATTAAAACTGTCCACTTTTTGTAACTTTGTCCTTCTTTGTGTTAGAAGCATGTTTTGGGTTATTGTTCTGTTGCGAGATAAACTTCCACACGATTAGACTGGATGCATTTATTTTTAAATTGTCAGAAGATATGTTTCTGTAAGCTTCTGAATTAATTCTGCTTTTAGCATTATCAGTTATATCGTCAATTAATACGAAAATTCTCCATACCGAATGACCTTGAAAATGCACCCCTCAGTAGACAGTTGCTTCCCGTCTATTGCTCTAAGGTGACGTTGGAGTATGATCACAAGGGTGAAAGCT
This sequence comes from Ascarosepion bandense, assembly GCA_037127315.1. NCBI lineage: Eukaryota > Metazoa > Mollusca > Cephalopoda > Sepiida > Sepiidae > Ascarosepion > Ascarosepion bandense. The sequence continues at coordinate 216,275 of JBBBDQ010000145.1, read as the reverse complement.
TGGGTAGGGCTTTATGAGAAATTGGCGGTTGGCCATGCTGCACACACACACACACACACACACACAGTCATATAGCATACATACAAACACGCTCACACATATATGCAGCCATGCAGCACGCACACACAAAAACACATACACATATGCCGCAAATGCCGTTAAAATGATGTGACGGTGTTATTTTCTTTTTTGCCCAATTTAAATGACAATTTATCCATCGCACTTTGTATACGATACAGACATGAACAGATAAGTGTTTGAACGTATCAGACATTTAAAACCCCACGTTTATTATTGCTTTATAACTTATTGATTTTTCTGCGGCCGTCTTTAATGTCAACATGTTTCTGAATTATTAAAATGTCTTCTAAACATATTTCGAAAGCTTATTCGGATGACATAAATTTTAATATATTGATATTCGTCTGATCGGCATATCATGAAAATGAAGAACAACAAACAATGAAGTCTGAGAGATTTCATGGTGATGAAATTCTTAAGTTGTCGCTGACGGCACGGCATCCACAACCGAGATCAGAGAAAATTATATTTATTCCACTTGTTTAAATTGATAAACAGGGTTACCCCGCATAGAAACCATTCCCAACACAACATGGTCGCTTTCTAGATAACATTTTATGAATAAACATCAGGATAATTTTGTATATTTTCACCTTACATAAATAGATAAAAATTAATAGGCATGAAACACGTGCTGATATATATATATATATATACATATATATATAAAATAAAGAAAGAAAGAAAGAAAGAATGACTAGAAAACCTATCTCAATCTATCTTTATATATATATAATAAATTATATATATAATAAAGAAAGAAAGAATGAATGACTAGAAAACCTATCTCAGTCTACTTCACTCACTCACGAATACCTTGTGCAAGATATTAATCCATCACTTCCTCTTCAAACTATGGGTTGAACAGCGGGAGAGATTAGATTTTATAGCCTTGGTTGGCAGCCGGTCTAACGCAGAAAGTACTGGCAATCTACTACGGGGAAATTTTCTGCCTAGTCAGACATGTCTCGAAAGCGACATGATCGCCTAAACGTGTATCACGTAAGACAATTAAAGGACTGACTGATATCAATCTAACTTGTTTCACTTTTATTAAAGGCTTTTGAGAGATCGAGAGAAAAATGAAAAAGCAGACACTAAATACTGGAACTTTATGATTTAGAGTTAGTTCTTCTTGATCAAATCAGTGTCGCACGCATTAAATGTATAGGTAACAAAGACCGACGTTTCTTTTCGACCAAAATGTTGGACAATGGCCACATGTTTTATTGTTTCACACTGAATCTGAAAATCAAGTCCATTTTATCCCTTTACATCACTTATTTTTACTGTAGAAAATTTCTCTTTTGCTTAAAACTGGCCAAAATATTCATTTAACAGAGATATGCTATGCCAAGTAGAACCAGCCTTAAACGTTTTCAGATTATAATAACTTACCATAAAATAAAAAATTATCCTAATAAATTAAATAATGCATTCTCAGCATTTTCTGTTCAGAAAATTATTTTTCCATAGCAGAAAAGTAAGCGTCTTCCTGTTAAATTTTATCCCTATGAAATAATAATTATGATGCGTACAGAATCACATAAATCCATGCCAAAAAGTTAACAAGTCGCTTTTAAATCATGTCAATAAGCACAAAGATGTTAAACTGCCCTGTATATATTTTTGGCAAAACAAGATGCTAGTAATGTTGAAGATGGATGAGGAAAGTTGGCTATGCCTATCTGGTGTTTGGCTGCTATTTTACGCGCTGATAAAGTAAATTCTAATCTTGCTAATCTCAAACACAGTCACCAAGCACACTAACAACGCTCATTTATCAATGATTCTGTGTAGATTATACAGAAACTGCATGAAAATAAAATACCTCCGTAAATTCGTTTGATATGATAAAATCTTACGCGGTTTCAGGCTTAAAATGAAAATTACTAATAAAAACCGAAATCGCTATTCTTGAATGACTTCTAAAAAGCTTCTATAAAAAGTAAGGAAGAAACAGAAATTACAAAGTTTTAACAAGCTAATAACATTTAGGTCACAAGGTCATTTTCCAGTGATATATCTGTCATAGAATCAAGCATTTTCAGGTCAGCTTATCTGAACTGAAATAGCTTACAATTCGTCTTGAATATTATTTTGGCATTTTTACTTGAATAACAAATCACTTTAACATGGATTAATATATTTCAACTATGTTGTATATTTAAGCCGTGGGAAAGTTAGTGTCGGTGAATCTGGAAGTTTTGCCTATTTTATGTAAAATAGAAATTATCTGATCCGAGAAAAATGATGTGGTCGGGCAAAATAGACTTGGTTTTCAGATTCACCATAAAAATGTAAACCAAAACCATGTGCCCATTCCCCCGACAACATTTGGGTAAAAAAATGTCAACCGGTGTAATTTTTTGATATAAGTGTGGATAATATTTTGAACGGGAAAATGTGTGAAGTTGTGTATATTTGTGAAGAAACGTTTAAAGTGTAGGGATATATTAGACAATAACATTAATTGATATATATGTATTATGTATTTGCGAGTAAAATATGCATTTTATATTTACGTATGTGCGTGTGCGTGTTTATATGTGTGAGTGTCTGGAATGCAGTTGTCACTATCCTGTCGCTCAATGAAACGCAGCTATATGTGATAAAATTGCTTTGATTGAAAATTTTCATTAAAGTTTTTCTTATGCGTGTTTTGTTGTTTCAATTTTTATGATTTCATTTTTTTATGAATTAAAGTAGAATTTATTATTGGTAATAATGCTATTATTTTTTCCAAAATATTTTCTCCGCAAAGATATAAATTCTTTTTTTAATTAGGCTGGCATTAATGAAATCGAAGTAATGTTCCGTGTCGTTTTGTTGTAAAAAGAGAGATTTATAACGTCAGTTTAAACGCAAATCTCTCTTGTGTCCTTAGATGCAGGTTTTTTAGATCACTTGATGTCTCTCCCTGCATACACGGTTTTGGACTTTAGACATGTTTTCTGATAAATTCGTGTATTTGAAATGGTGTTTTGGTATATTTCTTTTCCTGAATTTCACCAATATTTTTGGAGGTAGCGTAACGATCCTAGTTTTAGGGATGGCTAACTTGTTTAATTGTATGGTTATGAAATTTGTAAAGTTTTTGTTAGAAATATCAGTTTTTATTTGCTTTGTGGAATTCAGAAGCTCATTTTTAGTGTTGAGGATGAAAAGATCTGAGTAGTGGAGAAGTTTGAACGTTTTCTTAGTATGTTTTTTCTTCTTCATTTAGATATGAAGGGCTACACATTCTAAGGGATCTAAGTTAAAATCCTATAATTAGTTCAGATCCTATTCTCTGCTTTGTTGTGAGAATAGGAATTGATTTCGTTATTTTTGTTTAAGGGTTTACGGTAAACTTTAGAATATAATTTATCTTTGTTGCGTATTAATAACTGTCGAGGAAAGGTTTGTTTCAAATTCGTGTGTGAATTTGTGGGTTCAACTTTATTGAGTTTCATTATTATGTTTAACAGGTTACTTTCATAGGAGTAAAATAAAAAGTCGTCATCTATGTATCTTAAGTAAAAAGAGCCATTAGATATACTGTACTTGAATGGGCCAGATTCTAAGAATTTCAGAAAGAATCAAACTAAAAAACCACTCACGATTTCCTAAGCAAGAAAGTTATAAGTAAGAAAAGAAACTATTAGCATAGAACTTATAGTTGCATCTAGTCATTTCAACAAATGAAACTTATTGAATATCCTTGGAAAAGGTATGGATCCATTTCCCCACTTTTTTAAATGCCGATTCTATTCAGGACATAGGTGATCATGCCTCTCCACAACTTCTTATCTCATGTGACTTAGTTTTTCTCCCTTTGCTAAGGCTACAACCCTTTTGTTCAACCATCCATTTACACAATCAGCTAAGTGACTTACTGCCTTCTTCTCTCTTACCCTTAATATGTTTTGTGAGGTTTAAGTTATATAAGGCCTTCAGTTATGGATAAATAATAGGGTAATTATAGAAAATTATAGGTAACACTTATTAATAGGTTAATTACAGAAAATTATAAGTAACACTTATTTAAGTGTTACTTATAGAATAGGGTTATTGTATATGTAATATAAATGCATGGCTAATTAATTTTCTATAGAAATGCTTTGAAAATCAAGAAGAAAGGGATTGTCATTGGGTAGAAAAAAATTAATTCAAAAAATGAGGTTAATAACTTGCACAATCTGGGGTTTCTAAGGAGAGTATGGTTGGCAAGGATTGTGAATTAAATGTTTGACAATCAATTTTTTTTTTTAATAATGCATTACTAATTTACTGTATTTATCTTTTTTGATAAAAAATGTATTTATTTCCTACAGAAAATCGCAAACCTATTTATTAATTGGATCTTTTCTGTTAATTCACCCTGAAATAAAAATAATTTATATTTACTAAAATTCGTAGAAAATTCTCCTAGAACAAGGCCCTTCCATTCCATTCCGGTTGGGTTGATCTTTGCAATTGTCCCAAATGTGGGTGACTTAAGTGTGCTATTTCTAAGTGTGGTATGTGCATTTGTGCTCACTTTGATAAAAAATTAATTTTTTTTTTTTTATACTCCTTGTAAATACCTTGAATATCATCTGCACTTACAAAATCCTGACTTCCGGTAATTTTTCATTCTGAAGGTTGGTTGTTAGGTAAGCTAAAATTTTGATTTGAAATGTATACTTTCAAAAAGGTGCCAAATATTTAATAATAATTTAAAAAAAAAAACTAATTTAAAATTTCTAATTTCTTGGTGAGTTGATAATTGCAATAAGTAACTTTACATTTTGGGGGGTGAATTAACAGAAAAGATCCCACAAATTTATTACGTGATTGGAGTAGATAGACTAAAATATCGCCCGGTTCACACTCCACCCATGTCTATTGAACAGGTGAAGAGACTCATACCTTGTTTCCTGTTTAGGATGCGGTTTCCGGTTTTCTCTTTTCCAATCTTTTCACTCTTTTCTCTCTTTATTTTTTTTCAATTGGAGTAGATAGACTAAAATATCGCCCGGTTCACACTCCACCCACATCTATTGAACAGGTGAAGAGACTCTTAGGATGCGGTTTCCGGTTTTCTCTTTTCTAATCTTCTCACTCTTATGTAGCCCCCTACACATCAGTGGCGTTACCGCCTTGCTTGGGGTGATATGATTAAAAAAAAAAGTGTGACCCAATGGTTAAGCCGACGTTTTGTTTGTAGAAAGTTTTACTGAAATTGAAAATTGAAATTTAAATAGGTTTATAATTTTATCAATGAGTAAAAGAATATTTTCCTTGTACTTCATTAGGTCATTTCTTAGTATGATGAGGTATTTTTTGATAAGTATGTTTGAAGCAGTGGAAATGTGGTTCTACAGAAGGATGCTGCGGATATCATGGACCGGGCATGTGAGCAATGATGAGGTGTTTGAAAGAATGGCGTCGAAAAGAAAATTAATAGTTAGCACCAGGAAGAGACAACTGAAGTTCCTAGGACATGCAATGAGGAAGGAGGGTTTAGAGAAACTGATACTGACAGGCCAGATGGAGGGAAAAAGAGACAGAGGAAATCAACGGATAACATATTTGAAGGGCCTGAGTAGGTGGATGACAGAACGGGAGTTACGTGGTGTAACAGGAGAAAGTCTACTAAGAGCCACCAGAGATAGGGAGGCGTAGAAAGACATGGTAACATACGTCCTGAAAGGACAAGGCACATAGAAGAAGAATGCTTGTGTTTAGTGATGTCTAAACTCAATATAACCGCATAATGAATGTGGTATTAAACGGACATGCCTTCCAGAACTACCATACGAATGCAGGTGACCCTCAAGGCTCTATCCTAGGGCCTACGCTTTTTCTGATATACATTAATGATCTCCCTGATTCCATAATATCCCAAGTATGTATGTACGCCGATGACACCACAGTTTACTCTCGCCTCGACCAAAAATCTGGTGTAGGCGACAAAGCTAACCTTGCAGCCGAACTTGAAAAGGACCTCCAATCCGTAGTGGACTGGGGTAAGAAATGGCTCGTAAGCTTTAATGCTTCTAAAACAAAGCTACTATCAATTAACCATCATAGACAATTGCACCTACCTACCATTAGCATGGACCAGGCTTGCCTCCCAGAGAGTAAAACACTACGCCTCCTTGGTCTCATACTTACAGCGGACCTCAAATGGAATGACTATATCGAATCCATTGCTAAATCCGCTGCTATGAAAGTCGGTTCTCTGTGCAGGGCCGGGAAATTTTTTTTCCGTCTGAATCTATCTTACACATTTATAAATCTACCATCAGCCCGTGCATTGAATACTGCTACCATATCTGGTCGGGTGCTCCTGCTCTTTTCCTCGGCCTTCTCGACAAGGTACAGCGGAGGGTCTGTAATGTGATCGATACCAACTTGGCAGATCGCCTGCAGTCTCTCTCTCACCGGCGCGACGTGGCTTCCCTGTGTCTCTTCTATAAATATTTTCACGGCTTCTGCTCCAATGAACTTGAATCACTGTTTCCCCTAGATACAAATTTGCACGAGAAACTAGATTAGCAACTAGATACCACCCTTTTACAGTGAAACCGATAAAATGCAGCCGTAACTTCTACTCCAACAATTTCTTTCCTTGCACTTCCCTACTGTGGAATTTCCTTCCACATGATTGCTACCCCGACGGCTACAATCTCTAGGAGTTTAAATGTAAGGTCAATAGACACCTCCTAACACACTAACTCGCTCTCATTCATTCAAACACTCTTCCCATCTGTCCATCCCTCATCCTCACTATCCTTGCCCATCTATCACCTTCCTTCTGATATTTCCTGCACCTAACCACTTCTTCTCTTTACCTTCCTCTATATAGCACCATGCGCAATAGTGACAATGGAATGCTTTGCTTGGGATGAAATGATTAAAAAAATATATAGATATGATAGCCATAATAATAATGAATTAATACTACCTCTATTGCCCAGTATTGTTCGGGGATTTTTTAGTAGTTATCTTAAAATGGTATGGTCAAGAGCTTGTTCAAAATCTCCAGTATGAAGTTGGCGTGATGCGTAAGTTAATAAATATGCAAAGTAATTGTTGTTTTTTGTAGTATTTGAAAAACGAGATTCATGCTGGGTCAATTTTGCCAACAAACTGGAATTATGTATGTACAATTGGAAGACCGGGCCAGGCGTTACGGGTGTCTGTTATGTGATGTGATAACGTTGTGACGCAGAAATCGTGAATGCATTGTCCCTGCAACGTTCAAGGAGTTGGCACCTTGTAGAAAACGTGAAATTGTTATGGCATATGATAAGGTAGAAGTTACAAAAATACCCGATTTTTGTTGGAATACAACAAAGCATTTCGGAGAAATAAACGATCACAGAAGGCAACATTTTCCATTAATTTTTGCTGCAACATGTGTGCCAATTGAATTTTTTGTTCGCATATAAACCAGTGACTTGATTTTGTTTGAATTTAAATAAAGCGTCTTGGGAAATGCATGAAAGTGTGAAAAAAGCCACCCGATATTATGTTTACCGTTTATTTTTGACACTGGCTAATTTTTTTTATTCTTCCACGTGAAGTTCGCTTATTAGATCCTTCATCGCCAGTGTTGTGAACCTAGAATAGGACCGGAAGAAGAACACAATTCAGGTATTAGTGAAACAGATATATAATAACAAAAAACAAATACAAGAGTGTTACACGTCAGGCTGACTGCCAAGTGTAGACCGGGGAGTCTCAACCAACTCAACTCCTCATTCTATCGTCCGACTTGATACATAGTCTCCCGGTATTTATCAGAAGAGTTCATTATGGTACAAAAGGGTAGGTCCTAAAACAGCAACCCTGTACGTAGATTTGGAAATTTTTTGTGTACCTGAAAGTTTCGAACCTTGATCTAGAAGTTACCCGATTTTGTTTGAATTTGCATAAGGCGTCTCGGAGAAGAGTTCGTAAATTCTAAGCATTTCGGTGATTTCTGCTTTACACTGTAAATCGATTCAAAAAAGTTTTGCGTACATCGAAGGTTCATGTCATGATCGACAAGTGATCCAATTTTGGTTTAAATCGGACCAAGGTTTTTGGAGGTGTAGTCTTAATTAGGATGGAGACACACAAACACACAGACAAACCGACAGACAGACAGATATATTCATTTATACATATATGGATGCGATAACCATATATGTTTGTATATATTAACAATATAGAGGGGTTTGTGATGCGTTTCGTTCTTCAGTACTTCCCGGACTAAATTTGTTATGTTGGTACGATTACTCAGACGCACGAACAAATTGTTTCTGGTGGTCCTGGCATTATAGAAATTTATATATATAATCGAATTTCATTTTGGGTCTTATTCACATAATCATTTATTTAGATTGCTTTAGGTTTCTCCCATGTATGTTTGTGACATGATTACAGGCGGTGGAGCAAACTCCTTCGGGCTTTAGCATATTGTTTCTTTAATATTGACGAAATCTTTCATTGCTTTGGATGTAATAGCAACAAATGTTAGCTGAGCTTAGATAGATAATTTTCTATTCCCTTATCAGAAGTACGTCAAGGAGAATACGAGAGTTTCAGCCTATTTAATCATTTCCAAGACTATGCCCTGTGAATTTACAAACACAGATGTAATGAAATGAGAACTGATCATATTTTGTGACACAAACGAATCTTACAATAGAAGGTAACAATCTTGCTTTCCTTATCGAGGCTAATGTACTGATAATTAGTTCGTCTATGTCGATGAAAGCGGCATTCCTAATTGAGATAAGAAATGTTTTCAAGAAAAAATCAACTACTAAATATTCCAAGAAAGTGTCTCAAGATACACCTTTCCAAAACAGAGACTATGATCTGAAATAAAGCAGTTACGACTCAAACTGAATCCATCGTAAATATACTAAGCACATCAAAAGTAGTAACACTTCAGATAGCTTCTTCAGATGCTAGAAATTTTGAAATTGTATCTTTATCACGCTTACTGGGTATATAATTCTCATTCCATGTGCGATGGCACTTCTGGTAGCCATGTAGTTATTTCACTTTAACTAAACTCTCTATCACGGTCGAATATCTGAAAGCTGTCATCGTGGAGGCGTTCGCCGCTATAGACAAGGACATGGTCGCCAAAGCGTATTACTCATTTCGAGCCCGTCTTGCGATGTTCGCCGCCGCCGCCGGCAGTTCCATTGAAAAATAATGTAGTATGTAACTCTAAAGGTTGCTAAATAAAATGTCGGGTCTTTGCATACACAACTTTGTTTTTATTGTCTATTTCGTTTTCTTTTGTCAAGCGCCTGATTTTGCTGCAACACCATATATATATATAAATATATATATATATATATATATATATATATCGGTTTCAGATTATTATCTTTTGATACAGAGGTTTTAAACCTGTGTTATCTATTCGTTATATCCTGATAAAATAAATTATTCTGATATTTACTTGAAATGAAATGTGTCGCTATATGTAGTTCCTAAACAAAATGCGGTGACTGGTTAAAAAATCGGTTGTAGCTTCAATATTGAAAATGTATTTTCCAAAAAATATACACCTCTCCTCAGAACGTAGGCGGTCAAGACAGTGTGTATTGCCATAAAATATTAGGAAAGGTATCGGAACGCCTTCTCCCCGGTTTGGAATATCAAAATCTTTCTGCTTTCGATTTGTTACCGTCTATGTTTAAAGAGCCATAACTATTCCGATATTTAATTCGTAATTTAAGTATACGCTAAAATTGTAAAATAAACATTTTTCATGTTTTCTTGTTGTTCAATTTTCCCAAAAATTATAAATCCCCGAAATAATAGTGGCGGAATAATTCTTGCTCTACTCTTTTTTCGTTTAACATTCACGAAATGAAATCTGCTATGTTAAATGCGTTTTAAATTTAAAATCCAACGTTAAACAGAACTACTCTCTACGACACACAGGGGTGTCGCAACACCCCGGTTGAAAAGCAATTAAGATATATGCCGCCATTCTTAATGCAAGTTTTTTCTTCAATAGACAATTTCTTCACGAGAAATATCGTATCTTGACCTTCTTCAGTTGTCATTATACTAAACTTAGCTAAGTTTGACACAAGGCCATAATTACGTGGAATCTAATGAGGATCAATATCACGACGGTTCAAATAGAATAGTTAGCGAGTCATTGCTCTTACGTGAGTCATACAAAATGGGGTCATAATAACCGGAATTCAAAATTATTTTTAACTGAAATAGAAGGGAGCCTTAGATAAAATCGGCGTCCAGAATAAATGAAATGCTCAAAAGGTACAAATTTAATAAAATAAATGTCCCTCCGACAATGTACATCATGTTAATATGTTGGAACATTTATTCAAAGTATTCTAGTTTTTTCAGAAACCCACAGATATTAAGCAACCACCGAGAATCGAACTCTCTCCTCATCAATTAAAAAAGAAACAGAGATTAACAAGACAAACTTAAAAAATCTTTGTTAATTACTAAGTTCAAGGTTTTTCTTTAAGGTCTTTCAAGGTCTTTCTTTACTTATTCGAGACTATTCACCGTGGGACCGGATTCGAATCTGGCCGGATTATATATTTGACTTTGATCCAAGTGATTAATGTTTCTATCCAGGTATTTTATGTGCCTAATAGACCGTAACCTAGCGGTTACAACTTTGAGAAAATTTTCCGACCCTTCTGAGTTTATCAAGATAAACCCTTTATTGATTTAACACCTGACTCCTAAGATGTATCGTTTTGGCAAGCATGAGACAAGACTAAAAAATGAATATTGCTGTAATATCTGGGTCTTATCATATATCATAGTAAAAAAGTGTTCCAAGGTCTCGTTAGTCGTCAATTCTTTTGAAAACTGCAATCACTTGCCAAAGTTTCTATAGCTAATAGTATGGCAAATATAAACACAAGCTGCAATCCTTAGCTCTACTAGTTCACACCTTTACCGCTAGGACACACCATTCACACAGAATCACGCATATTTATTCTCTTTGTATTTCATTGCTGATGTTGGAGATTCTCATTTCGAGAACTCCTGTCCAAACGCTTCCCTTAATCACTACAACATTAATCACTTCATGCCATAAGGACAAAATTACTCTATGTTACATATCTTCATAATTTACTCGTCTTACTTCCACTCCCCAATACAGTCGACGTACAGCTTCATTCAGTTAACACTGTCTTGAGTGGCTCTCTGGCTTTGTAATAGATTAATCTATCTATTACAAAACCTATCGTCCAGTTTACACATCCTCCGGTATTTTGAACAGGAGACGAGGTTTATCTCTTGATTTCTGTTCAGGTTTGGATTTCCGAATCCATTGTCAAATTTTCTCATTCTTTTTCTCTCCCAGTAGCATCATGCATTTTAGCGGTATTATCGCATTCTTCTTCTTCTTCTATGTGCTCTATCTTTTCAGGACGTTAAATGTTATCCGCTGCCTTCCTTTGTCTCTTTTTCCTTCTATATGGCCTGTCAGTATCAGGTTCTCCAAACCCCCCTTCCTCATTGCATGTCCCAGGAACTTCAGTTGTCTCTTCCCGATGCTATAGCATTACTTGGGGGAATTGATTAAAAAACGTAGTAAAATATGTAATTTTTATGACTTTAAGTGATTTTCCAACCCCGATTTTTGAAACCTCAAATGATTTCATACTGAGAAAAAATATTGTATGAGATATCAAAATGTAATAAAACTTAAACGGTTTTTCATAGTTTGATTTTTAGCGCTCGTAGGGCTGTCACCCCTCGCCGACCTGAATGTTTATCGACTGCATTCTCTTTTGGCTCTGTACTGCACTCAAGCTGGGGATATAAAATAGCCTATTTTTTGTGCATGCACGAATTCATATATTTTTAGAAGTAAATTTTGCGCAGCAAACGAATGTATTTAACATGTGTTAAGATATTCGCGTTATAATAATTCCCACATACAATGTGCAGGAAAACGGTGGTCAGGACATGACGACTTTTCCAATCAATTAATCGAATATGATAAATTAACTAAGCCTAAACTATTGCAGGCGTTCAGAACTTGCGGAATAATTATTCGGCTAAAAGTCATGATCATTATATTAACTTTGTATGCATAAACTGCAAAACAATTTCATTGGCGCCATATATTAATTAACAATATGAAAACACGATTAAAATTATTTGAAGTTTATCTGTAATCTTTTCTATTATACTAAAGATCGTTATACATATATATATATATATATATTTATCAAACGGTCTTAATATATATATATATATATATATATATATATATATATAGGACGAATCCAATGTGATACACCAATGAAGGTAATAATAACAAAGATGAGGATATTGGAGTAGATAGATCTATCTATCGCCCGGTTCACACTCCACCCACATCCATTGAACAGGTTAAGAGGCTCATCCCTTGTTCCCTGTTTAGGATGTGGTTTCCGGTTTTCTCTTTTCCAATCTTTTCAATATTACGTAGCCCCCTGCACATCAGTGGTGTTACCGCCTTGCTCGGGGTGATACGATTAAAAAATATATATATATGTGTGTGTGTGTTTGTGTGTGTGTGTGTGTCCCTCCTGTCACGCTCATGATGGGAGAGACAATAGCGTGTCACCGGTTTAGATCATTCTCTTTACTACCAGTTATTAAACTTCACTACTATGTTTTCCGCTTGTTTACTCTTTAACATTGTCTTATTTACTTTTTTGCAAACATTATGTCTCCGAGTAGTGAAGAATATATATATATTACGGAAGTTAACGAAGATTAACAAAACGGGTTATAAACAACCGAGAATTTGAAATGATTATTTTTGATCGATACTCGTATTTAAGTAGATATTCTGTTTATAATCACACAGTATTATATAGTTATTTCAACCAGCCTGATTATTTACAAAACATTTTTGTTACGAAAATATGTGTCATTCGGCAGGATTCGAAACTGCGACCCCTATCCACATAGGGGAAGCCAACAAGGGATTTGGCGCGTCTGAGTCCTCTCGACCACGAATGACGATCAGTCTAAACGAAATCAAATTATGCTTCTAACACAATTTTCGATTCATCGTAATAACCATATCTGCCCTGAAATGTATGTTAATGTCAACGAACGTAAACATATTACGGAAATTAACGAAGATTAACGAAACTGGTTATAAACAGCCGACAATTTGAAATTATTTGTTTGAACATTATTTTTGATCGATACTTGTAAATAATCAGACCGGTAGAAATGAATATATAATACTGTATGATTATAAACAGAAAATCTACTTAAATACGAGTATCGATAAAAATTAATGTTCAAACACATCATTTCAAGAATTTTAATTTAATTTTTTTATTCGTTACGTCGTCGTCACCGGGGCCCGTGGTACAGTTGGTATGATGTTCGCTTAATAACACAACACTTTGGGTTTTAATTCCTGGTAGTGGATGTGCACTGCTGATGAGTCCCAAATATAGGACGAAACGGCCGTCAAGTGCTTTCTGCTTTCTGTTGACGTCGAATAAAGCCTCGATGAATTACTTACTTAATCTATCTATCTATCTATCTATATATATATATATATATATATATATATATATATATATCCTCTTATTATAATAAATACCTACTCTTGTATATTTTTAAATATATATATATATATATATATATATATATATATATTCCCACTTGTCACTCTAAGAGAGGATAACCTGTGAGGTCTTTAGAGGATTATTAGCTGTTCCTCAAGAATAATACTCTGAAATATTTTGCCGACATTTTTGACGGAAGATGTACAGTCGTCTCAGTATATATATGTATATATATTCTATTTAACATTGATGATTATCTTTCTTGGCAATCATGGCTTTAAACAGGTTCTTTTATTTTTCTTTCCTTTTCTTTTATTTATTTTCTCTTTCATTTCTTTCTTTTCCTGCAGAACAGAGTGTCCCAAAAGTTTGGTCACATAGAAAATCTCATGAACTATATTTAATTTACTTGCATTGATCTTGTGAAAAGAAGAAAGAACTGGCACTTTTACTAGGATCTACTAAAGGAGATGTATTCAATAAAAATTATAAATGCAACACACTTGACTGAATGCGTAAAGAATCAGTCAGTCAGTTAAATGACATACGTGATACTCACTTGGGCGATCATGTCTCGAAAGAGACATGACTGACTTGGCAGAAGATTATTCTGCAGTAGGTTACCATTACTTTCTGCGGTAGATTGGTCGCCAGCCAAGGCTATTGAACCAAATCTGTCCAGTTATTTAATCTATAACTGAAGGGAAGAGACGGATTAATACCTCTCCCAAGGGTATTTGAGCATAAGTGAATGCAAGAAATTCAACTTGAATTAGAACTCGGCTACCCGGTTTCTCGTTCTGAGCCGATAGCCACGCACCACAACGAACATGCATGTGCCAAAATAAACGGCAATGTGGAATTATTGCATCAAGTTCACTCGCATCTTGCAAAGCGCATCAACTTTTGCATAACAAATGTTGCAAATCATATTGAGGATGATATTTAATAATATTCTAGTTCAATTAAATGCTAAAAAATTCATTTTTTGAAAATATACATGTGTCCACACTTTAGGGACATTCAGTATTATCAGGGAGTTGCCGTGTTTTCTTACTCATTTCCTTTTTAACGTTTTTGAATTGTGAGTTGTTTTTCTTTTACACTCGCTGACACCTACGAGCAGAATAACCAATCCACCTTCCCCTTTAACTCATCGAGGGTGATAGAAGAGATAGTTTCTAAAGTATTTCTTGCGAGAGTGAATGCAATTGACTAGGCAGACGTTTTAACCAGACTAGCTGATTCCATTTTTCGTGATGATAACCATTATCTTTCCTGTACACGAAATATTATGTGGAATTCATTAAAAATACTACATTTAGCTTCGAATGATTTTTTTTATATTTCCACCGAGTTTAACCATACCATTTGAAATTAACTTTTTTATTTGTCTATAATTTGAATTGAGTTATAAAAGTTTTTCTTTATAAATTGAAATATTTCCAAAGAAAAGAAAAAATTGTTTCATTATACCAAGACAGCATTGAAGGCAGTACTTTCTGAATATGTGTATTGGTGAAAGAGCCGATAGAAGGTCATAACTTTCTATACTATAATTAGTAGCCAATTGAATAGGTTCAAATCTGTGAATATTTAAGAATAAGAAGAAAATGAAGCATGGTGCGTATTAATAAGTACATTCGCTGATCTTATTGGTATAAGCAATTAATATAAGCCCAAAATATACTTGAGAATGATTTTGACCACCACAGAAATCGTAAAAAGTAATCTGGCCTTATGGAACCTGTGACCTGCGAAGGGTTAGAGATATGGTTCCCTAAAGAATGAGCGGACACTTGTTTAATTTGGCAAAGATCAAAAGAAATAGACCTTGTAACAATGGTGTAAATTAAACTGCATTGACGCATCCAATTTTCAACTCAGAGTTACATTACAAATAAGGAGAGAAAAAAGACAATTCGCTTTCTCTAAGCAAGTGTTGAATACAAAAATAAAATAGTGCTACTATTGGGGTGTATATCTAGAGACTTTAGGATTAGAATGAAATTTCATTTTTTTTTTCTAATTTTTACTCCCAAACTTAAGAGTCATTCAAAGGAGTGTATTCCAGTCAACATGGCAATGATGAATCGATTGGTCTGTTGGTTAACTTTGTTTAGCGGTATATCAACCTCTATGGTTGATTTAATGTTGAACTATAAATATTTTTGACGCAATTATTTCCCTTCAACTACAGAAAAATGTACTTTTGTTTACTTTATTATAATATTTATTGGTCATTTCTTAAATATAACTGGGATTTAGTACAAGTCCAAAAGTGTGAAGCACACAGTGATGATCAAATTCACTAGAAATTGTTCGAGAAAACAAGCTTGCTTATCATCGCACTACGTCGAGGTGCTCCTGCTATAAAAAGTGTAGTTTTCAATTCTGCTATATCATCAATTATAATAAAGATCGTTGTATATATATATATATATATATATATATATATATATGGGGGGGGTGTAGGGGTGTGTTTGAATAAAATAAGTAAAGAAAATGTAGGAAAAAATGTGTCTTAATCTAACATGTTTCCCTTTTAACAAGCTTCTTCAGAGATTTATTAAACCCGAATGATTTAAAAATGCAAGAGACAGTATGTTGATTGAAGTGTAGTTTCATTGTTCAGATACGTGTGACGTGTGATAAAACAATGGATGAATATTAAATGTAGAAGAAAAAAATTGTGTCTGTTTAACTGTGTGTATCAACGCGTAGTAAAAACATTATATGTTTATTATGAATGTAAGTATATGTAAGCGAAGATAATGTGTGTTAAACGCATCCAAACCATAGACATACTAAATGTGTGTATATGTCAATAACTTTAATATGTGTGAATGTCAGTGATGGAATACATTTCCGTTCAAATACGTAACAAATATACATGTGTCAAGTGATGGAAAGATTTTCTTTTAAAATAAAATGAGAGAATCAGTTATGAATGTATGTGTTGAGAGAAATTATCTGTGAATGTATGCGTTTATGCGCCAGTATGCACGTGTCAAGTGATGGAACGATTTTCTATTGTAAATAACGTGAGAAAATCATATATGAATGTATTTGTATGAAAGAACCATGTATGATGTGTGCGTATATAAGTATGAATCTTAAACGAAGTATATTTTTGTTTAAAAATCTAGTGAAAAGAATGTATAAAAGTATTAAGCAAACATTTTAAAAATAAAAAGTGTTTTTTTTTCAATAATGTTAACGGTTAGAATCTTTCAATGAAATAATAAAATGCTAAATATGCATGTATTAAAATTACTACAATAATATAATTAATTAATAATATATATATAAGAAACATTCATATAAATTACAATAATAAATCATTGCAATATGAGACATGTATACAATACTTGTTACGTATTTTGAACGGAAATGTATTTCGTCACTGTTATTCCCACATATTAATGTTATCGACATATACATACATTTAGTTCGTCTATGGTTTGGATGCGTTTAACAAACCTTTTTTCGCTTACATATAATTACACACGCACTTAAACAGACACAAGTTTTTTCTTCTACATTTAATATTCATCCTCTACAACTAATATTCATTCATCGTTTTATCACAAGTGACACGTATTTGACAAATAAAACTATACCTCAATCAGCATACTGCTGATTGAGGTATAGTCTCTTGGATTTTTAAATCATTCGTCTTTAATAAATCTTTGAAGAAGCTTGTTAAAAGTGAAACATGCTAGAATAAAGACACTTTTTTCCTACTGGTTCTTTACTTATTCTATTATTCTTGTCAGATTCCGATCAACATATTCAACTTATATATATATATATATATATATATATATATATATATATATATATACATATATATATATGTATATATTCACTGGCATATATGAGGACGGATATTGCGTAATAATTCAGTACATATATCTTTATTTCTAACGAAATATTGTTTCTTTATACTTTGCTTAACTTTTTGAAGGTTTCGAACGATAAAAGATCTCAGATATGTCTCTTTCAAGACATGATCACCCTAGCGTGTGTCACGTATGCCTTTAAGTGACTTCGAGCTTAATACTATATATATATGTGTGTGTGTGTGTGTGTGTGTGTGTGTGTGTGTGTGTGTGTGTGTGTGTGCCTATGTGTGTGTGTGTGTGCCTATGTGTGTGTGTGTGTGTGTGTGTGTGTGGATCGGAATAGGATAAGATTATAAAATAAAGAACGAAGTAAGAAACGTATCTCAATAAAACATGTTTACCTTTTTATTAAAGACTTTTTCAGAGATCGAGAGTAAAATGGAAAAAAATTCAAAGAGATACAGTATACTGCTATGTTATGATTGTGCGTTAGTTCTGATTTGTCAGATACATGCCACGTATATTAAAGCCAGCCATGGCTATTCTTTACATAGTTGTATGAGGAATATTTTGAACCATAAAGTGTGTAATAGTGTACGAATAGTGAAGAAACGTTTGTCTGTCTTGATGTATGTTGGACGGTAACCTTAGTTAATATATGTGTATATGTGTGCGTTTTAATACACGTTTTTTTTTCAAGTAAAATGTAACATTTAAATATAAGTTTGAGAAATATTTTGGAAAGTAATGTGTGTCATATTGTATGTGTGTGTTTGTGTAGAAAAATATCTCTGTTTAAGTGTATGTCGGATGGTATGTTAGATAATGTGCGTGCGTGTTTTTCTGATGGATAGGTCTGTGAAATGTAGCGATGAAATGCAGGAAGATGTTGTTATTAATTTGTATTTGGTTGGACATTTTATATTTACGTGTGTATGTGTGTGAGAGAGAGAGAGGAGAGGAGAGGAGAGGAGAGGAGAATGCTTTTATCATTTATGTGTGGGTCAATGAAACACAGCTACATGTGATAAACTTGTTTTCGTTGGAATTTTTAATTAAACTATTTTTATAGGTTTGTTGAAGATCAAAATTGTATTATTTCAATACTTTTATGTATCCGGAAATTATGTCTACAGACGTTTCCTGTCTCCTTCTGTTTCTCTCACACATACTTATAGATATATGTTAAACAACATTACATTCTAACATACAACTAGACAGACGTACGTTTCTAAACGAACACATAGATATACCATTACACACTTTAGTGTCAAAAATATTTGCCACATATATTTTTTTTAAATATCTTATGGCATTAATACATATGACAGGTCAGTCAGTTATGTGCCATACATGATATACGCTTAGGCGATGATGTCTCGAAAGAAATATGACTGACAGAGCAGAAGATTTTTCCTGCAGTAGTATGCCAATTCTTTCTACGGTAGACTGGTTGCCAATCAAAGCAATAGAACCCAATCAGCCTTGATATTTAACCCATAGCTGCAGGGAGAAGCAACGGGTTAATACCTTTCTCAAGGGTATTTGCGCGTAAGTGAATGCAACGAATTCAACTAAAATTTAAATTTCCTCTACTATTATTCCTTCTACAACGCACATGCGCACAGAGATCTGACCAGACGAAAAAAACCCGAAATCACAACTTACCAGCAATCTCTATATTTATATTTTTTATTTTTCAGTTGATCTCTGAAGAAACTTTATTAAAAATCGTACATGTTAGATTGATATAAATTTCTTATTTCTTATTCATCTATTATATATATATATATATATATATATATATATATAGGTGTGTGTGTGTGTGTGTGTGTGTGTGTGTGTGTGTGAAAATTAACGATATGGTTTTGAACAACCGACAGTTTTAAATTATTTGTTCGGACATTATATAAGTAGATATATAAGTATAGAAGTAGATATTCTGTTGATAGAAATATATATATGTATATATATATATATATATATGTATATACTGTTTGATTATAAACAGAATAACTACTTATATACGAGTACTGATCAAAAATAATGTTCAAACAAAAAAATTAAAATTGTCGGTTGTTTAATTTCAGTAATCTTCGAAAATGTCCGTAACATTTTATGCTTACATTTGTTGACTTACGATACATTTCAGTGCAGAGATGTTTATTGATGTAGAATCGCAAATTATGTCATATAGGTTTTATATGACACGTTTAGACAGTTCGTCATTCGTGGTCGTGATGTCTAATGTGAACCAGTTCAATTGGTGGCTTCCCTTATGTTGCTAGGAGTCACAGGTTCGAAACTTGCCGAAAAACACACATTTTCGTAACAAGATTTATCGTAAATAATCAGGCCGGCAGAAATAAATATATATACTGTTTGATTATAAACAAAATATCTACTTATATACGAGTATCGATTAAAAATAATGTTCAAACAAATAATTTTATATATCTGCTTCCATTTATCTTTTCACGGGGCCTAAGATTCAGAACAGAGGCCAATATGTTGAGAAGACAGTAATACTCTGGATCAAGAGGTTGGTTACTGAAGACTATATATATATATTCGTGTAATTAGGATGTGGAATATTATACTTTAAAAAGTGCAGATAATTTGAGAAAGTCAAAAAGCTATCGTGTGTTATATTATGATGCTTTACTTTGAAATGATAAAATAAAACTGTGTGTAAATAAATTTTTTTTCAGAAGATGATAAAAAGTTCTTACCCAGCAAAAATTATTTTAAAGGCATTCGATCCAGATTTGAGTGAGTCATCGATCTAATTCAGAAAATATAATAACCACTGTATGCGAGTGTTTGTCAACAACAAACACACACACACACACACACACACACACACACATATGGTGCGATGGATAAATTGTCGACATTTTATTTTTTACGCATGCGAATTGTTTATTTTTTGTTTTATCTACAGCCCAGTAAAGTAGGGTCAGATGGGCACCGTCTGTAAGAAAAAGAGCAAATAAACAAAATTCACTCCGCTAGAAATTTGGAAACGGTAAGCTGGAATCTCTACTAGAATATTTCAGAGTGTTTTGTTGTCAATCTGGAGACAGTGCAGAGGATTCGGAAAGAGTTGGATCAGTCTAATGGTGACTAGGAATGTTTTTGCAGAGATCACTAGTGTTGACGACCATTCAACACGGAGGCCTACCCTACCACGGTTGGCTGCTGGAAGACGCTATATCTGGAAACATGATTTTGCACCATGTCAAACGAGCAGAAGTACACAATCATGGCTGTCAGACAATTTCTGCGACCACACCACTCCTTATATCCGTCCACCTAACTCCCTAGAGTGCAATCTTCTTGATTATTATGCGTGCGATGCAGTTGAGTAAGAGACCAACGGGCGCCTTTTAACACCAAAGATGAACTGAAGTCATGGATTATGCCAGCATTCATCAACTTCAACAACTACATCCGAAAGAGTTGCAGAAGATTCTTAAATCGTCTGTAGATTCAAGCAAATAGCGAACTTTTTAATAAATTTTATCTTTAGTAATTTAAGTTATTTTGTGCAGTTTCAGTAAATACATCTATTAAAATAAGATGCTATCTGTCAACCGTCACAGACAGTCTCTCCTGCCCAAACCATAAGCATGGACCAAGCAAGTCTCTTTGAAACAATGTACTGCGCTTCCTCGGCTTCACCCTCCCTTCTGACCTCAAGTGGAATCATTTCATTGAATCAATAACTAAATCCTCTGCTAGGAATGTTGGGTCACTGTGTCGAGCCGGGAAGTTTTTTCCGCCTGAATCAATCTTGCACATATACAAATCAGCCATCGACCGTGCATAGAATACTGTTGTCATATCTGCTCAAGCCCCTCTGATGTTCATCTCAGGATTCTCGACAGGCTTTAAAGGAGAATCTGTAATGTGACCGGTCCCGACCTAGCAGCTCAAGTTCAGCAAATTTTTCACTTGGTGTTATTTGGCTTCCTTCTCTCTCTCTCTCTTTCTCTCTCTCTCTCTTCTACAAATATTTTAATGGCTTCTGCTCGGATGACCTAAAGTCACTGGTGCCCCCTACACAAGAAATTACACGATCAACCTTACTGGCAACAAGGTCCCACACTTTTACAGTTAAATCTACCAAATGCAGCCGATAATTCTACTCCATCAGCTTCTTTTCTCGCACTTCCCGTCTGTGAAACTCCTTTTCGTGCAGCTACAATCTCCAGGATTTTAAATGCAATATCAATACCCATTTCTTATCAACTTGACTCTAGTCCTTTCCGCATCCTTTCTTCCTCTTCATTTACATCATGTACTTTTCCTTTTTCACTGTATCTTCGCAACTGTCATCACACTTGTATTTCCATCCTTCTCTTGTCTTTTCACTGGCACCCCCTGCATCTGGTTCGTTCTCCTGGTTCCTCTCCTCCTGCTGAAACTTCTACTTTCTTATGTAGCCCCCTGAGCATCAGTGGCCGTACCACCTTGCTTAGAGTGGAACGAATAATATATATTGGGCGCGTAATATGATATGCGCTAAAAAGAGCGCCTTCTTCAACCGAACGCCCCGTGGCCCAGGGGTATAGTAGCCGACTGACGCCAAATCGGTCGGATTTCGAGCCTGGGTTGTGTAGCAACCGTACTGAAGAACTGTGATACAGCGAAACATCTGTCTGCCGATATATATATATATGTTCATTTCTGCTTTACGTGTGTATTTTTTTAAGTGAGTGTAAGTAAAATGTCGTAATAAATTCATAAAAGCTGCTTGTTATCTGTTTAGCAAGTAAAAACTGATGATACTGTACTGACGTTTTAACACTCCTAATTTACGCATGCGTTGAGGTACGCAGGCGCATTTCAGTGCACATTTAGCTGCTAATTCTTTCCATTCTAAAAATTCTTGGTTGCTGATGAAAAAATGTAGAAACAAAGACAAAAGTTAAAATGAATAAATACCGAACCGAACAATAGCATAATATAATAAGATTACTGGGATCTTCTCGTGTTATTTTTATTTTAAATATTACGTACTAACTACATAAGCCGGTCGTGCTTTTTTATAAAACCTAGGGCTTCAATTGCAGTGTACAGAGTGTACATTTATAGCTGTCTAATGATAGAAAAGTCCCTAGAGAATTTATAACATTGTAACCGAGTCAAGAAGTTTATACTCTATGGATATAGAGCTCATATTTATAGAGATATCCTAAAGTTAATTTTTTCAATTCTTTTGTATACTTAATTGCTAGGGAAATATTGGAACATGAAAATGAGAAAGGCGCCCATGTATTCGATGGTCTGCTGAAGTTAAAGCTCAGATTTGCTTGTAAGGATAATTGTAAACTTAGACGCTTAAGAAAAAATGTGTACAGTAATGTCACGAGATATTTGAATTTGGAGAAATCATACAATGTAGGCGATTTAAGAAGAACTATTTACAGTTAATAAGTACGAGATACAAATGATCAAAATAATAATATTAATAATAATATTAAACTAACTGTGCTTGTCCATCTTTTAGTTAGTAAGCGAGACCTGAAACTATTCTGCTTTCTGAAAGCGTTGTAAATGTACAACGTTTGATTGTATTGTGTAGTAAAAACACTGGCTGTCTTCTGAATATTTTGGTTGCTAATTAAACAAAAGGTAATAATAATAATAATAATAATAATAATAATAATAATAATAATAAATATAGCCAAAAGTTAGGTATTTTATCTATATTATTTAAATGCAGCACATAAAAAAATAGCCAAAGAACTTCAAGAAATGGTTGACGATCCCACTAAAATTCCTGCATGGATGACCAAAGGAATTACATTTCTTCTACCCAAGAATGGTGAAACAAACAACCCGAAAAACTACAGACCAATTACATGTATTCCGACAACATATAAACTACTAACATCTATTTTAACAAAACAAACATATTTATTCTTAGAAAGAAATGACATAATACCGCTTGAACAAAAAGGGTGCAAACGTGGCTGTTATGGTTGTAAAGACCAATTGCTAATTAACAAAATGATCCTGGAAAACTGCTACAATACAAAGAAAAATCTTAGTATTGCCTGGATAGGCTACCGAAAGGCATTCGATAGTGTGCCACATGACTGGATTTTAAAGACTTTAAATATATACAAGATATCGCCCGTCATCATCAATTTCATCAAACAGTGCATGTCTATATGGAAAACAACCCTTTACCACAATCATATAAATGGAACCTATAAGTCTGATGAAATAAACATCAAAAGAGGTATATTTCAAGGTGATTCTTTATCTCCCTTACTATTCTGCATATCATTAATAGCACTAACCAGTCAACTTAATAAGACAGAATGTGGTTATAAAATAGGCCAAAAGAAAATAAGCCATCTATTTTACATGGATGACTTAAAGTTATATGCTAAGAATGATAATGAGCTGGAAGGTCTTCTGCAAACTGTAAAATGCTTCAGCGAAGACATTGGAATGAAATTTAATTTGAATAAATGTGCTAAAGCTACAGTTTTACGTGGATCAATACAAGAAACATCCTCAATTAGCCTAGACCCTGCTGTAACAATAAAAGAATTGAAACCAGAAGAAGCTTATAAATACCTAGGAGTAAATGAGAGCGAAAACATTCACCATAAAAAAATGAAAGAAATATTGCGTAAAGAGTACTATAGAAGGCTACGAATGATATTAAAAACTGAATTAAACTCACAGAATAGAGTTATGGCCATTAATAGCCTTGCAATCCCAGTTGTCCAAAATAGCTTCAACATCTTAAACTGGACTCTAAACGAAATCAGGCGAATGGATGCTAAAACAAGAAAGCTTCTTCTAAGCATAAGATGCATCATCCAAACGCTGATGTAGACCGTCTATACATACCCCGTAAAGAAGGTGGAAGGGGTCTTATTCAGCTGGAATTGTCATACAAGACAACAACTATTGGCTTACTAACATACATAGAAACAACAAAGGATTGGATGATACAATTAGTAAAGCAACATGAAGAAAGAAAGAAAAATATTCAATAATAAAAGAAAGCAGTAAATACAAACAAGATTTACAGTTAGTAGATTCTGTAGAAAAGCAAAACAGTAGCCAAGAACCAACTATTGCGGCAAAAAATATGAAAATGAAAGCCAAAGATAAAGCTCTTGAAAAGATGAAACAGCGCTGGCAAGACAAACCTCTGCATGGCCAATATCCAGTACGTGCCAATAAATCCAATGTTGACAAAGTTAATACTCATCGATGGTTACGTGCATCTGGATTAAAGTCTGAAACTGAAGGATTTATACTTGCAGCACAAGACCAAAGTCTTTTCACGAGAAACTTTCAGGTAAATATTATGCATAATAATATGGATCCAAAATGCAGGTTTTGTGATAAACACCAAGAAACAATAGACCACCTAATCTCAGGCTGTTCTGTGCTTGCCCCAAACGAATATAAAAATCGCCACGATAGAGTTGGGCAATATTTACATTGGGCAATGTGCAAACATTATGGAAAAGCTGTAAACAAACACTGGTATGAACATCATCCAGCACCGGTTACAGAAATAGAAGATGTAACCATTCTATGGGATTACACCATCTACACAGACAGAAAAATTGAAGCAAACAGGCCAGACATTATTGTTAAAAACCAGAAGGAGAAAACTTTTCTATTAATTGATATGGCTTGTCCAGCGGATTGTAACATAGCAATCAAGGAATTTGAAAAACTGTCAAAATATAAAGACCTGGAAATTGAAATAGAAAAAATGTGGAAATTGAAAACAAGAGTTGTGCCAGTGATAGTAGGTGCACTTGGAATGATAAAAAATGGAACAAAACAACACATTGAAAGAATCCCTGGAAACCCCAGCTTAAGAGATATACAAAAAATTGTATTATTAAGTACAGCCCACACACTAAGGAAAACGTTATCTATGTAATGCTGGGGATGATAGGGAGGATAGAAAAACATGAAATGGAGTCATAACAACACGCCACTACCTGCCTTAGGTCTCCCCGCAGACTTGGTTGGTAGTGAGACCAATGCAGAAATCGAAATATGATGAAAAATGACATAATAATAATAATGGTACTATCTTCAAAAGAAAGAAAATTCATTTCCAATTAAAAAATATTAATTATTTGCCATGAAAAGCTCCATCCAAAGGCAGCTTTTGACCGTCTTTATAGTGTGACATATTGGTAGGCGGTTTATGCTATAAAACAACAACTGTCGTTTGAAAACGTGTAAACAGTCCACATATTACTGGCTGATTTCAACGTGTCAAAAAATATTAGTAAACTATAAAAAGAAAACAAAGAAAGGAAAAATATAAAAAGAGCTTCATTTAATGTCAACGGAAATAAAGATTTTAATTTACAAATACAGATGCAATCATAAAAGAGATACTAAAAAATAAGCATCTGAGTGCAAAACCATTTACACCCGTGTGCAAATGATTTGGAACAAAATTAATAAGGTCTTCCGAGGTTCTTTCACACTTTGCCATGTTACGTATACGTCGCCTCTTGGTGTTGTTTATCTCTTGCGAAAAGAAAAATTTAAGCATTTATATAGAGTTAGTATTTGTTTTTCAATATGCGCCCGTTTCAATGGGAAATCTGCCATGGCTGACATAGGGAATCTGGCTGCACCACTTCAAAAGGATCTCCTGTGGTTGAATGTCGGTAGGAAGTAGATCGTAAATTTCAATGCTTCCAAAACGAAGCTGCTCTTCTTTAACCACTATAAAGTAACATTCTTGCCAATAGTCACAATGGATGACGCTAGTCTCCTAGGAAGCAATAGACTGCGTCTCCTTGGCCTCACTATCTCAAATGACTTCAAATTGAATGACTACATTGAATCCATAGCTGCATCTTTTGCTAGGAAATTTAGTTCACTGTGTTGGGCAAGAAAGTTTTTCGCGTCAGAATCTGTTTTGCATATTTATAAATCTACCATTCGTCCGTAAATTAAATAGTTGCTGTATCTGGTCGGGTGCTCCTGCTATTCATCTTGAGGTTCTTGACAAAATCCAATGGGAAATCTGCAATATCTAGACTTGGCATCTCGCCTTCAGTCACTTTCTCATCGACGTAATGTGGGTTTTCATGAAAACTGCTCTGAAAGCTGCTGTCTGTCAACCATCAGAGGTAGTCTCTCCTGTCCACACCATAAGCATGGATCAAGCAAGTCTCTTTGAAACAATGCAGTGCGCTTACTCGGCTTTACCCTCTCTTCTGACCTCAAGTGGAATCATTTCATTGAATCAATAACTAAATCCACTTCTGAAAATATTCTCTCCTGGTACCCCGAACACATGTATTAACACGTGTTGCTAGATTGGCATCAAGGTCCCAACCTGTTACTGTCGATATAGTTAAATGTAGCGACCTTGTCTACTGTGAGAGTTTTTTTCTCGCTCTTCCCGATTGTGGAAGAGCCAGAATAATCACTTTCATTTGCTTGCTTCTCTGATAGTTGCAATCCCCAAAAGTTTAAATGCAATGTCATTTGTCGTCATTTATCTGCCTGGGGCGCAGATTTATATTTGTGTTTGATTCGACAGTGGCATTCTCAATAATTCTTCATCCAAGTAAACTATTTATTCATTTAATGAGTTTGGCTAGCTTTCTAATGAAATTGTAGTTCAATTTATTTATGTATAATTGTTGTGTATGCTATGTATTGTTGTGTTCATAGATACACGTTTTTAAATTTCTGCAAGTTTCTATAAAATAATTTAGGGAACAGTTATGACTGTTTAATATACACCCTTGTGCAAATTAATTAAAACAACTGCTTTAGTATACTTTCTGTCACCATACGTTCAGTAAACCCACTAGATTGAAAAGATGTAATCGATTAATATTTTTTTCCTGAGATTTACGGTGGTGTGCAGTAATATGAATCTATTTTCCTGTTGTATGATAGAACTTGTTTGTTATTGAAAAATATTGCATCAAAAATGCAACAAGAATTGTAACGCTGCACAAACACACTGACACGTCTTACAGTGAGATCACGGATAATGTTGATGTTAAAGTTTCGACTCTCAGTCGTGTCATCAAGGCAAAGTTACAAATTAGATCCATTAGTCTAAAATGTAAAGGAGTTTATATATATATATATATATATATATATATATATATAATCATTTCCCTCCAAGCAAGGCAGAAATAGCATTCGGGTGTAGTGAGTTACAGGGGATTTCGAAGAAGTATAAGAAATGGATGTAAATCAAATAGATAAATGGGAATCAAGTATAAAAATATACTACTTTCCCAACTTATATGAGGATAAAAACAAAAAAAATTAAAGAAAACGGTTAAATTCAAAACATTTTATTATGAAATACAAATATATAAATTAATTTCTCAAATTATAATAATATAAGAATATTCAATCTACGAACACACACACACAAACACACGTATATATATATATATATGATTGTGGAAGGCGGTGATATTTAGACAGGATGTATTCATCCAAACAAGTTTGATTAAAAAAATCATCAAGGATTGTTTGTTTAATTTAAACAGACAGACATTGTCGGTTCGTTTTTAATCAAATTTGTTTGCATGCACACACACACACACACACACACACACACACACACACACACACACACACACACACATATATATATATATATATACAAATACACACACATATATATATCTGTGTGTATATATATGTGTGTGTGTGTGCATGCAAATACACACACACACACACACATATATATATATTTCTGTGTGTGTATATATATATATTTGTGTGTGTGTGCATGCAAATACACACACACACACATATATATATATATATATACACACACAGATATATATATATATACATATATATCAAGGATGTGCAATACGCAGTCGCGGGTCACAATGCCAATCATGTATACGTATCCAAAATGCAGTCAGAACAAACCATTGTTGATGAATACAGGTCTTGTTTGCAGAGCGGAATGTTAAAAGCAGAGATATAGGCATTTGCAAAGTCTGCGCAATATCAAATACTAGTTAACATGTATAGCTAGGCAAACATAATTAATAATGGCGCAGGCCATAAGGTAGATTATGTGAACAGAATCTCGACTTTCTATTAAACACCTGGTATCGAGTTGTCTTATCTTGATATGGAAGTAGTACAAATCTCATCATGACTGGGCAGTATATTCAGGTCAGTATTAGACTGCGACACATGCTGTCAAGTCCCTCAACCTGGAATATAAATAAAAAGAAAAAAAACATGGTGTTATTATTTTTTTTAACTTTACGCTACATCCGGCTAATAAACTAAAACAAAGACCTCAAGTTAATCAACAGGTAGAATTGAATCAACATCACTGAAAACAATTTTGAAGAAAAATACGAAATGAAATTTCCCAAGCCAGTGTAACAATTTTCTCTCCAATGAAATGTGAAGGATTCCCAAAGCAGAAGAAATTTAACGAGCCATTGAAAAAATAAAAAATCAAACACGAAAACATATGAACTTTCTGAACTGCTCATCGACCTCTTATCTCTATATAAGCAGTATTGTCGGCCGTTAGATCTCGATATGTGAAGTCACAAATTTATTCTCCTAAAGTGAGTCAACTTTCTACTCGAAACACATATAGCGACACAAATACCTTTTATGGATACTTAATGTATTATACAAAAATCAAGTAATAATAATAATAATAATAATAGTAGTAGTAGTAGTAGTAGTAGTAGTAGTAGTAATTAACGCTGGCAAACCTCTGCATGGCCAATACCCAGAACGTGTTAATAAATCCAATGTTGATAAAGTTAATACTCATCGATGGTTACGTGCATCTGAATTAAAGTCTGAAACTGAAGGATTTATTCTTGCAGCACAAGACCAAAATCTTTTCACTAGAAATTTTTTGGCAAATATTATACATAATAATAGGGATCCAAAATGCAGGTTTTGTGATAAACACCAAGAAACAATAGACCATCTAATCTCAAGCTGTTCTGTACTTGCCCCAAATGAATATAAAAATCGCCACGATAGAGTGACGCAATATTTACATTGGACAATGTGCAAATACTATGGAAAATCAGTAAACAAACAATGGTATGAACATTACCCAGCACCGGTTACAGAAATAGAAGATGTCACCATTCAAATTGAGTAAATAGGCCGGACATTATTGTTAAAAACCAGAAAGAAAAAACTTGTCTATTAATTGTCCAGCGGATTGTAAAATAGCAACCAAGGAATTTGTAAAACTGTCAAAATATATAGACCTGGAAATTGAAATAGAAAAAATGTAGAAATTGAAAACAAGAGTTGTGCCAGTGATAGTAGGTGCACTTGGGATGATAAAAAATGGAACAAAACAAAACATTGAAAGAATCCCTGGAAACCCTAGCTTAAGAGATATACAAAAAATTGTCTTATTAAGTACAGCCTACGCACTAAGAAGAACTTTGTCTATGTAACGCTAGGGATGATGTGGGAAACAGAAAAAACCTGAAATGGAGCCATAACAACACGCCATGACCTGCCTTAGGTCTTCCCGCAGACTTGGTTGGTTATGCGACCATAGCAGAAATAAAAATATGATGAAAAGTGACTTAATAATTCTAGACATTAATAATAATTCTACACATTAAATAAAACTTTCACGGATTCTCGCATTTTTCTATATATATATATATATATATATATATATATATATATATATATATATATTAATTTTACTGGTTGTATAATCAACTAGTGGTAAAACAAACAATATAATACTCACTGATATTGCTTCTTTTACGAACAATACCCATTACTTCCTCTTTTAGCTTTAAGTCGTCGACAGCAGGTTTTTCTCATATATTTTATGATTGCTCTGTTTTGATACATTCTTCATATACGTTGCCTGTGGTTATAGTGTCTACAAATTTTGCCTTTAAAATCAATCAGCTAAGTAAGAAATTTTATATTCGTATTAATGCTATATATATCTTATATCTTATCCACACTGATGAGCTGTGATACAGCGAAACCGACTTGTATGTGCATGACTAGTTATGCGTTGGTTATCTGATTGAGCGGTCTAGAGGGGAAAATAAAAAAAAAACAGTTGCAGCTTGTGCGATTTAAGCATTTCTCATGAATTGACTTTTCTAGACTCCTGGCGCGTGTATACAGCGTGTATATATAACATAGCTTAGGGGTACGCTATCTGAATTAAGTCAAATCGATCAAGTTTCGATACAGACTGCAATCAATCGGATGTCTAGCCACACTGATGAGCTGTGAGACCGGCTTGGATGCGGATGAGTTATGTATATGTGAGAGGGTATTCATTTATTGTTAGTTATTATTATGTTTTCTTGCGTTTATCTGTTAGTTCATGGTTTGTTAATTATAGACACAAGAAAACGTACAATAAAACAATCAATTATAAATTTTGAACAAGCAAACAAAACTATAAATGTAAAATTATGCATTATGATTTACAAACATTTCCACTCAATAGACCCTAGAACTATTCGAGATATAACCTATAATATAATTCCTCAAATATTCAGGCCGTTAGAGGAAAAAACATGCTCTTTAATAAATAAACGGAGACTCTACTCAAATATATTAAAAATGCCTATTTAATAAATACGTAGTATTAATAATAAAAATCCATCGCTTTTTTAAAAATTGCTTTTTGACATTAGGATACGAAACTGATCTGGTATGAATGTTTCGAAACTCTGAGAAAGACAAACGTTCATACCATTGTGTAATAATATCTACTGGATAAATAAAAAAAAACTGAAGCACTTCTTTAGAAATATATATTTCTTTGACTTCATTGCATGCATGCCCAAGTTTCTCAAATTAACCACTCCTTAGCTTTTTTCATTAACTCTTACATGTCTAATGTTTCATTAGGTATTGCATGTCTTCTGTTCTTCGATTATCTTTTAAATGGTGTCTGCCGTTTTATTAGCTCTTAGCTCTTACATAGCTTTAACTGTTTTATTAAGTATTCCATGACTTCAGCTCTTTTATGGATTCTTATATGGCGTCAGCTCTGTCATTAGCTCTTCCATGGCTTCGGCTCTTTTATAAATTCTCACATGGCTTCAACTTTGACATTATCTCTCACATAGCTTCAACTCGTTTATTAATCCTTCCATGGCTTCAGCTCTGTCATTAGCTCTTACATAGTATCAGCTCTTTATTAATTTTTACAAGGCTTCAGCTCTTTTTTAATTCTTTCACGGCGTCACCTCTGTCATTAATTCTTACATGGCTTCAGCTCTGTTTTTAGCTCTTCCAAGTTTTCAGCTTGTTTATTAATTCTTACATGGCTTTAACTCTTTTATTTATCCTTCCATGGCTTCCCATCTGTCATTAGCTCTTACATAGCTTCAGGTCTTTATTAATTCTTACATGGCTTCAGCTCGTTTATTAATTCTTACATTGCTTCTGCTCTTTGATGTCATTAGCTCTTACATAGGTTCTGCTCTTTTATTAATTCTTACAAGGTTTCAGTTCATTAATTAGTTCTTACTTGGTCTCAGCTCTGTCATTAGCTTTCACATCTTTTTTGCTCATTTATTAATTCTTACATTGCTTCAGTTCTTTCATTAGCTCTTATATGGCTTCTACACTTATTTATGCAACAAAAATATCAAATATGACATATTGATTCATTGTTATCTCTAGGTAAACTTTTGTTGGCTTGCGAACAATGGTGACTTTCTCGTCAACATAGGACCGTCTATTCTGACACGTATGTGTTCATAGAACCCGTTCAGATATGTCGTGGAGAAAATTCTAGGTTATAAATTTTCTTCAACTTTCTGGCATACCCTCATCCAAGAGAAATGGAATCTTACTATTTGATCATGAAAAGTATTTGGCCGCTTTTATCCGTTTGAATCTAATTAACGGTCTGCAAGGTAACTTTGTCCCAATAACATTACATTATGCATTATGCAGTCTTTATATTTTGGGTTTGTTAGGTGAACGTTTACTAGAGACCAGTTCAACATAAAATATTTTTGACAAACCTACTGTCATTCGTTAGTGCCATATATCCAGCTCTGCGTAATTGATTTTTCACTTCTATAGATTCTGTGCTAATTGATTAATATAGCTCCCATAATCTGGCATCTGGTCTGAATGCACCTCATTTTGTGTATTGCTTATCTTACAGAGACAATTTTTAAGGAAATGCAGGAGAATTTTATCATGACATCTACACATACGCCCTCCCATGTATATAAATTATTTTCACCATTTATTTTCAGTTCATTTCAACTTATCACCAGATGAGGAGCATACGTAGCTCTGAAACACGAAAATTTTTGAGTAGTGATGCTATGCTTTTATAACCCATTGCAACAACCATTGCTATATATATATATATATATATATATATGTATATATATATATATATATATATATATATATGTATATATATAAATAAATATATATATATATATATGTATATTAGTCATCTACATACAAGCCTGTTTCGCTGTATCACAGCTCATCAGTGTGGGTAGACACATCCACTTAAGTAGTACAAACTAGTGGCTTAACAGTTCACTGTTTGTTGTGATTTACTTTATTAAGAGTGCTCCATACTCGGTAGATCATTATATATGACAATATTTTAGGATAAGTTTATAATAAAACCAGAGTTTACTGCAACACAAGAGTTGTTCTTTTGATACCATCTTTTGTATATAGTGGATATATCAGTACATTTATAGCCTAATAACAAATTATGTTTATTTTTTGCAAAATATATTTTTCAACGTAATACCTTTCTTTTTTTAATCAATTTAACACTAGGAATTTTTTAAAATCACATTAGGCTCCATATGTAACCAAGGAAATTTAAAATCAGAAATTAGTTAATATGAGCCTGTCTCTGAAGTTATTAATTCAAGCACTTATTAAATCGGTTTGATAGACTGGTTAACCTAACAGCCTGCGTTCATTGGTGTTGTAAAGGCATTGCTTCTCTCAAGTAAATTTTATGCATGTTATTTTTCATTTCATTTCGCTTGAAATCAGCTAGAGTAGATTTGTTCATTAGAGTTGAAGCTAAGATTACCAAGGCCATAAATCTTAACCATGTTTGGTGATATTTTCAAAAAACAATAACATGACTGGTACAGAATATTTTTTTGCCTCTGTCTTTTTCTCATTATTTGATTTTGTATAAGTCTCGCG
Source organism: Ascarosepion bandense (assembly GCA_037127315.1). Classification (NCBI taxonomy): domain Eukaryota; kingdom Metazoa; phylum Mollusca; class Cephalopoda; order Sepiida; family Sepiidae; genus Ascarosepion; species Ascarosepion bandense. The sequence goes on along the minus strand of JBBBDQ010000145.1, from coordinate 182,581 downwards.
TTTCTTTTATTTTTATTCTTTTTCCCTCTGACAGAAACAGTCTTACACGGTAATCAAGGATTCCACAAATATATCATTCTTTACAAGATTAACAGTTTATTTGACTGACGGAGAAGGTATTATTAGCATTAAAAGACGTGATAAAAAGCTACAAAATCTAATAACACTTTCCATATACTTCTTCCAGTTTTATTACTTCCTGATAGATTTATTCTGTGCAGTTAACAGAAGACAGAAATGTAATAATAAAATCTGAAAGAGCATTGCGATAGCAAAAAATGCCTTCCCAAAGGTAAGCAATATATGAAGAAACAAGACAATGTCATAAGAAGCAAAATGGACTGAACTGTTATTTAATATCAATAATGAGATAGATACGAAATGATAAATAACGAGAGGAAAAAAAAGTGGTTCCACAGAAGGGTGCTGAAAATATAATGGATTGAACACGCCGACAAAAACAAAGTGCTAGAGAAAATTGAAACAAGGGCAAGCGTAAAAGAATTGGCAGAACATAGATTAAGAGAGATAGGAAGAAGGAGACATTTTAGTAAAGACTATCTATCTCTCTATTAATCAATATTAGTCACTTTCTATCTATAGTTTTGTCTCTCAATTTATCTCGAATTGTATCTATTTACCTTTCTATCTATCTCTCTATCTCTCTCTCTATCTCTCTATCTATCTATCTATCTATCTATCTATCTATCTATCTATCTATCTCAATAGCTTCTATCTCTCTATGTCTTTTTTTCTCGGACTCTAGCTATCAATATATCTATATTATTTTTTTATATTTATCTCTCTATCTGTCAGACCGTTTTTATCTATCTGTGTATATCTATCTGTGTCACTCTGTTTCTATCTGTCTATATCTCGGACTCTATCTATCTATCTATCTATCTATCTATCTATCTATCTCTCTATCTATTTATCTATCTATCTATGCAGTGCGTTTAGTTATTCATCTATTTAACTATGTCAATCTGTATAAGATGTATATCTGTCTATATCAGTATACATCTCTATTTTTATTTTGAAAACTTTATTTTTGTAAATACATGTGTCTGAGTATGCATGCTTTTTTTTCTAGCAGAGAATAAAATTTCCGCCTGCCGAGTCTTAGACATTGGCAATGACGGGTCGATTACTTCCTAGAGGTATATTTTCTTCTAAACATCTTTAAATTGTCTATGGCGCTGAACATTCATTCCATTTACAATCGATTAATTATTTAAATTACTATCTCTGTATATCTCTTTTTCCTTTTTCATAGCTTTTTACTTGGCCCTTGTCGCACATTCAAAAACTGTTTATGCATATACGAAGATAATGAGACAAAGTGGAGAAGCTAGAAATGATGCGTTTCGACGAGAGCGTTTGATTTCTCTGACTTCTTCAGTTTAGAATGAAAAAAGGTAAAACTCTATGTAAGGAAAACGCTTTTGTTTCTCTTAAGTTAATTGAGGACAATAAATTAATTTACATTTAAGTCCCTAAGCAAGTTTTGCTGCTTTACCTTACATCTTTAGACTTATTCACCCAACATTTTAAGTTGGTTTTTGTTTTGATTTTACTAAATTTAATGAAATTAAAAATCTACTCATGGTAGAGTTTCATATGAATGCAAGAAAAAGCAGAAGTTAGGCGAGATTATGTTAATCATGAGGACAGAGAGCGATTAATTCTTGAATTGCAGATGTTAAGACTCTATACTTAGAGAAGAATCCAAACTAGATTTTGTTATACAAACTCTCAGTTCTGAAGATATCGCTGTCTGAGTTTAATTCCACTCATAAAATTGGAATAAAAAGGAAATATGAGTGATTCGACTTCGTGGATACAACATGTCCAGATTTAGGTATGAATATTTGAACTCGTCAAAATAGTGACCCAGTCTGATCTAAACATTAACCAGAGAAATAGTGAGAGAATAGCATGTTGAAGACAGAAAAAAACCCTTCGAGAACGTGAAAATTATTTTGAGCTTTATCAACTGTGAGGATTGAGAGATGCCAGTTCAGATATGAAAGCATTACTTCCTTTTTGGTCTTAACTGACTCTTGAAAAAATAAAGCAAGCCAGGAGGAGTCAGCTACTTTCTGAAACTGTAGATTTTTCTAATATCATTACCTACGTATTGTAATCTTCATCTTCTCACCCTTTATACACCTGATGGCAGTAACTTTTGTTACTGTTTCCGTAACAAACTGTTTTTATGGGACAGGGTTATTAGCTCTGTGCCCAATCCTCAAACCTCAAACCTGATGGACTGGTGGACCATTCTTGGTCCTTACGTTTCCAGCACTTGGTATTCCCAAACGGTCACCCATCTCAGTAGTGACCAGGCTTAACTTCGGTGATCGGACGAGAACCGATGTATTCAACACGATATAACCGTAGACAACGTATTGTAAGTTTTATTATAATTAATTTATAATAATATATATTAAAACTGACCGGTGTACAGAAAGATTCGTGGTGAAATCCTCTTTCTAAAAATTTTAAATTTCTTTTTTTAAATTTTGATTTGATTTTCTTTTTAAAAACGTCCACAGATTAAACATATTCCTTATGCATTGGTCTTTAACGGTAGAAATAATGAAAAAAAAACTTTATCAAGTTTGATATTAAATTACACGTGACATGATATCTCATGTCACAATATTCAAAGAACCTAACTCTTTCGTGAAATTAGTACTGAATACTATTTCAGTTGAGTATTTTAACAGAAACCTAACAATTAAATATTATATAATTATAAATCTGAAAATGAAATTGGCGATTTTCTTTTTAAGCCTCTCAGGACTAAAATTTAATCTAAAATATAGAACTTTAAGTAAATATGTTATATATCACATCACGAAGCCTATAACCCACAGTAGCTGCAGTAACAGGCATGTTTCCTGGGCTAACTAGGCAGACAGACCATAATTGGTGGCAACGTTTCATGAACTTAGGGTTGAAATGGATAGATGTAACTGTAATTTCTATACTCTCATGGTAATTATTCGAATCATCTCTTCGATATTGTTGTTTGGTTTTATGGCATATCAACCTAGGCGGGTCATTTATTGCCAACCAAATTTTATTTGTTTATTGCTTGTAATACCTTTTTCTTTCAACAATTTATTGTTGTTTTTATATAAGTTTTGTGTCTAGTAATACTTGTTTCTTTTCGAGTATCAAGATTCATTGGAATTTGTTTTTTAATAGCAGGGTCCCCAAGTCCTGCCCTGTTATTTAAGCCAAAACTGGAGGGAAAGGACGGATTATTGCCTTTTCCAAGGGTACCAGTGCTTAAGTGAAAGAAGGGTATTCAACTGGAATTCGAACTCTTTTTCTTTCAATAATTTATTGTTGTTTTTATATAAGTTTTGTGTTTAGTAATACTTGTTTCTTTTCGAGTATCAAGATTCATTGGAATTTGTTTTTGATGGCAGGGTCCCCAAGTCCTGCCCTGTTATTTAAGCCATAACTGGAGGGAAAGGACGGAGTATTACCTTTCCCAAGGGTACCAGTGCTTAAGTGAAAGCAGGGTATTCAACTGGAATTTCGAATTCGCACCACAACGCACATCCGTCACAAACGCTTGCTTAACTTCGGTGATTGAGCGAGAACCGGTGTATTCAACGTGATATGGCCGTAAGCCTTCTTCGATATGGTACTCAGAATTTATTAATTTAAGCGCAGTCCTAAATTGGTGGCAGGGTCTCATCAATTTTTCAGTTAAGTTAGCTAGATGTAACCGTAAGTTCTAGGATCACAGTTTCTTTTATCGCACTTCTGGCTTGTGGATTTGTTTTCCTTTTTTTTTTCTTTTTTTTTTTTTGCTTTCCAGTCAATTTAAAAACTTAAAAGGCAAAGGCAATCACTATCTATGGCCTGACTGATTACACTTCTTTTCTTCTCGATTCTTAGTTATGTTTCTGTTTTCTAATAGTTCCACACCAAATAACTCCTTGTCTTTACTACCTTGTTTGGGGTGAACTCGATTAAAAGCAAAAAAAAAACAAACTCTTCTTGATTATAGAGATTTTCTTTTGTTATCTTAATTCATGTTCTTTTATTATTTTCTCTCCATAATAATGTTTTATTTTTCTCATATACTCTTACATTCAGTTACCGCAAGCATCTTAATAATTTTATTACCTTGTTTGGAGAGATATGAATAAGTAGATAGACAAAAAATCAAATTTCACATTTTTTCGTTTTTTTTTTTCGAGTATAGCGGAAATCTTTGCCATACATGATTTCCGCATTTTAAACTTGCATTAATTCAAGCTTGACAACAATAAAAGTAAAACAACAGAAATAATAAGTATCAGTTGGAAAGATTTAGAGATAGATATCTAAGTTGGAACAGCATAGAGAGAGGTTACCCAGAAGCATTAATCAATGATGAAAAGTTGACACTTGTATTGGAAAATTATCCAAAATCCAGCTTCTTCAAACCGCATCAAATTTCAGCTATGCTAGTTGGAGACAATTCAAAATATTTAAGAAGCTATTAGCATGAGTAAATAAAATCTCACTAAATTTGTCCAAATAAAATTATATGAATAACGATAAATAATATTTTTGGAAACTTATACTAAATAGTTTTAAACAGAATACTAATATATACTAATTGGTTGTTATGACGCTGAACCCTAGTATACTATGCTTTATACTATAATATATACTATATTCTACTATACAATATGATCTATATACTATAGGCTGTATACTATATCTTATGCTGTATAATAACTTTTCCTAAGTGTCGTATCCTTTCAAGATGTAGATGATCATAGCTTACATGACCTTTTTTTAATTTATAGCCCTTTTATACTCAGCATATTTACAAGAACGGATGGGAAGAGATATGCAGCATTTAAAATTCCATGCTATATTCCAAACGAATCAAATAATATATGCTAACGATCCTGCATTTTTTCCTGAAGTCAATGTACTGGTGATGTGAGAGGAACATGCTGAGACTTGCATAGAGGGATCTTTATTGTAAAAAAAAGATCATCGGTAAAGAACGCATAAGTAAAAACCACTTACAAAATACATATGACTGTAAGCAGTTGCTGTAAAATAAATCAGTCAGTAATGTAAGTGTCATGCATGATACACACTTTGGCGATCATGTCTCCATAGTGACATGACTGACCGGGCTAAAGATTTTCTAGCAGTAGTTTTCAATTACTTTCGGCGGTAGACTGGTTGCAGACAGAGGCTATAGAACCCAATCTGTTCTGCTACTTAAACACTAGTTGAATGGAGAAGATAAATAACTCGTAATGCATGCCCCAGATGCATCAATTTTATAAACCAATAATCACTTTTAACAATGAGTCATTAAGATAACAGTCAAGATTCACGCAATACAAACGTTTACACGGAAAATGGTACACGCATTTATAAAAAAAAATAATCAGAAGAGGTATGTAAATAAATCTTTAGTAAATAATTTTATGTAGGCCCAGAGACAAACATTTGTATACTAAGCAATCGAGCATCTCGGAAACACGAAAATTTAGGCATAAGCTCGCAGATAGACGGATAATGAACTTAGAGCATTTTTCTCAGTTTTTATCGCCATCCAGATGTGTCTCTTCGTTTCTACATCTTTGTCTTTTATCTTGATTCCTTCTGACCTACTTAAAAGTTGTTGCTGATATATATCAGCTACAAGTCGTTTGTCTATCTTGCTTGGCACCATGAAGAGAAGATATTTGACAGACAAACGGCTTGAGAAGACTGCAAATCAGTTAATTATTTTTCCCCTTTGACGTGCCTATCATCGTCAAAAGCATCATTATTACGAGTCTCGGCAATGTTAGTATCAATGGTAGCATCGAAGTGGTTGACGGACGCTACTGGAACCAATTTAATTTTTTTTCTCTTTTACGTTACTTGCCTTTTTTATCTTTCTTTTTTTTTTTGCTCTCTCTCTCTCTCTCTCTTTTTCTCTCTTTCAATCTTGGATGAACCATGATGATATTTAAACAGTGATGAAGTCAGGGAGGAAATTATTATTTTTTTTTTACTTGAAACGTTACTTTCACATTTCAATGGAATAAAATTACCAGTTTAATCAACTGCTTGTAATATGCTGGCTGAGTAATACTTAGAGATTGATGACAAATTTTAATTCAGACCTCTCCACCTCTTCGTAATTTGGTTACCAACCAAGGCTAAAGGTTCCAGTCTATCGAAACTCATATTCTGATGAGTAGAAAGTGATGAAATCATAACTTCATTATGGTATTTGAGTGTCACGAATTCTGCTGAAATTCAAAATCGGCTCTCGAATTCTTATTACGAGACGCCAGCCATTATACCATTTGCACAGCCAAAATAGATGCTAGGATTACAGCAAGGCCTGTGCTGAGATTATAGTCATGGACGCCTGGCAAATCATCTCAATGAATCAAATCGATAAAGCTAATAATCGCAAAGGAAAACAGTTGCGTGATATCCGGTTTAACAGTGAGACGTGCGTAAATTTTTTTCCTAATCCAAGATGGATAACTTAACAAAAGCTTGGGGAGCATAACTCCCAGTAGGTTAATTAAGCACCAGTTCTTTTTAACACTACCTTCCCCCATATATATATATATATATATATATATATATATATATATATTAAAAACAGAAATGGTGGTTCCAGCGAGACAAATTTGTATATTTAAGAAAAAGTGCCAGTAGCCGTGAACGTTTTGTTTAATGTGTAGATTTATTGTTGGTATTATTATTAATATTACTTGCTTTTTGTATTATATATTAAGTATCTATAATGGCATCGCTACACGTGTTTCGGTGTCTAAAATTGACACTCTTCAGGCGAATAAATTGTGACATTACATATCGAAAACCATTTGATTTTCTGATCGCCAAGTTATCGTGTATATATAGATACATCAAGTGGTGGGCAGGTCAGAGATGTCATATGTGTACGTGCGTGTTGTCTTTTTTCACACTCGCACGTTAAGTTTCTCCTATCACCTTCGTTGTCTCTAAAGAATTTTTCACTGATTTGCGAAATTATATATATATATATATATATATATATATATATATATATATATTGTATAAAGTATTGTTATATTTTTTAATATGTTAAATCAAAGTGAATTCACTGGGAACTTTAGCTGTTTCTGTAACCTTCAGTGCGTGATATAAAATACAGTATTCTGTATCAAGGAATGACGAAAATTTTTCTTTAATTTTCTGTTCGATTACCCAATGCAAGGCCACTCAAGAGAAAAGGTTAGTTGGTGCGGTTGTTTTAAAGAAGGGAAATTGGGAAGTAAGAAAAATTTATTACCAGGACGTTGAACCTTAACTTATAGGTTAATCTAACAAAAAATCACATTTTAAAGAATGTAAACTATGTAGAATATGTTAATAAATACGAAATAATAATATTAATTTTCATTGCCTAATATTTCTTTGAAATGACTAAATGCTGATACAGATCTACCTATAGCATTTTAGATACTAATATTCTGCAACTCCCGTTATTTAGTTTAAGAAGAAATAAAAAACACAGAATACAGCTTTAAAAAAACCCCAATATGTTCATTATTTAATCCACAACGCTAAGAGAATGGCGTAAAAAATATACTAGAAAAAAGATAATAGCATAAATAACAACATCAATAACAATAATCAGGATAAAAACACATAATAATACCCACTAACTCCTGAACATCTAATATCCGAAAGAATTTATCAAATCTTAACAATATCAAAATAATTACAATTTAATCTACAGATGTGTTAACAACCAGAAATATCTATAAGAATAAAAATTCTGAAGCAAGTATATACAATCTTGTGTAATTTAATTGAAACAAAAGAATAATAACTTACTAAGATCTTTCACACTTTCCTTGGTCACATATAAGTCGACTTTTACCATTGATTTTCTATTCCTACCGCAATTTTCATTTTAAGTTTGGACTGCTGGATCCATTCTGTTTCTTCGCCTTGATGACACAGTTGACAATTGAAAGGCTGACATCAGTAATATCCGCGATCACTAACCACGGATGAGGCAATATTTTTCAAGAACAATGAAATTTCATCATAAAACCCGAAAATAGATTCATATTAATGCACCTACTGCAAAAAATTTAATCCGTGGAAAAAAAAAAGAAAAAAATGAAATCTATTATATCCTGTGACTATAATGGGGTTTAAACTGACCGTGTGATGAAAAAAAACAGCTGTTTCAGTTAATATGCACAAGGGTGAATATAAAATAAACAGTCAAAACTGTTCCCTAAATTATATCGTGGAAACTTACAGAAATTTAAAAAGTGAACAGAAAACTGCATAAAACACAGCAATTATACATAACAATTTATTAAATAAAATAGTCATACATAGAAATAATTTGAACCACCACTTTGATCAAATGTTTCCCATACATTCTTTATTTTTTATCATAATATCGCCCCAAGCAAGGCAGTTTACTGCCACTGGTGCGCATTGGGTTACATATGAGGAAAGATATGAGGAAAAGTGACAGGTTATAAGGGGTGTCAGAAAGGGGGTAAGAGAAGGATGAGAATACTAATGAGAGTGAAGTGGACGGAGAAAAGAGCATGAGAGAAAGGATGCAAGTTAGTGAGATAGGAGATGGCTATTGACTTTATAATCAAATTCTTCGAGATGGTAGCTGTCGGTAAAGCAAGTAAACGGAAGGGAATTCCACAGGCTGGAAGTGCGAGAAAAGAAGCTGATGGAGTAGAATTTGCGTTTACATTATGTTTGTTTAACAGTAAAACAGTGGGATCTAGTTGCTAATATTGTGGCACGAGTAAATTCATATATAGGGGGCACCAGTGAGCTAAGTTCATCGGAGCAGAACCTTTGAAAGTGTTCGTAGAAGATACACAGGGACATCACATTGCACCGGTGAGAAAGTGACTGTATCTGAGCTGCCAAGTCTAGATCGATAACATTACACATTCTCCGTTGGATTTTGTCAAGGACCGCTAGGTGGATAGCAGGGGCACCTGACCAGATATGGCAGCAGTAGTCAATGCATTGGTGGATGGCAGATTTATATGTATGCAGGATGGTTTCAGACAGGGAAAAACTTCCTGGTCCTACCCAGAGAACCGACCTTCTTAGCAGCGGATTTACTTATAGAATCTATATAGTCATTCCACTTGAAGTCTGTTGTGAGAGTTAACCTGAGGAGACGCAGTGTTTTGCTTTCAGGGAGACTAGTCTGATCCATGGTAATGGGGTGTAGGAGCGATTGTCTGTGATGGTTAATAGATAGCAGCTTCGTTTTGGATGCATTAAAATTCACATGCCATTTCTTACCCCAGTCCACCACGGATTGGAGAAAGGAAATAAATTACTACGATGGAAAATTCTTGAGAGTTCTGCTATCGTATCTTAATTAAGTATAAGTCTGCGCACCTATTACTTCAAATATCTCCTATTCTAAAAACATACTCCGCTCCCAAGTCAACTTATATGAGCATAAAAACAAAAATATTGAATGAAAACGGTTAGATTCAAAACAATTTATTATGAAACGTAAAAAAATTATATAAATTAATTTCTAAAATAAAATAAGATAAATAATGATATTTAATGTACGAATAAATGTTAGATTTTTATATTAACAAGGTGGATTTATGCGCAATATGTGTGTGTGTGAGTTCTATTTATAGGCAGCAGGTATTAAACCAAACAAGTTTGATTAAAAAATTGATTAATTTAAACAGACATACGTTGTCGGTTCTTTGTAATCAAAATTGTTTGCATATGTGTATGTGAAATTATTTGTTTGACGATTATTTTTTATCGATACTCGTATTTAAGTCGATATTCTGTCCATAATCAGACAGTATTATATATTTATTTCTGCCGGCCTGATTATTTGCGATAAATATTGGTTACGAAAATGTGCGTCATTCGGCAGGATTCGAACCTAAATAATCAGGCCCTAGAAATAAATCTATAACACTGTTTGATTATAAACAGAATATCTACTCAAATACAAGTATAGATCAAAAAATAATCTTCAAACAAATAAATACAAATTGTCGGTTTTTTATAAATAGTTTCGTTAATATTCATTAATTTCCGTCATATGTGTATGTACATAAGTTAATGTAGTGTGTCTTTCTTTCTGGGAGCACATACTGCTGGGAACAGTTTTTCTCAAAGAAGAGGCTTAAAAATCAAATGCGGAAGTCAGATTACTGATGTATATTTGGCGAATGAGGTACGTGTTACCACTACATCTGTGGTCCTGGATATGACGATAAACTGAATTTGGGAGCAACAGCTCTGATTAGGAAGTTGTAAGGAGCGTAGAACCAACTCTGTTTTTCCTGTTGTTACAAGGTCTAGCATGACTACAAGTTGTCATACTTGGTAAGGTCCCATCTATGGGCAAATAGTCAACCCCCAAACAAGGATCAAAACACGAATGAGATTTGAAATAAATATTTATATTAAAAATCCCGGAAATATTTATGTGAAGAAAATTTACTAGCAATATATATTTGAAGAAAAATATAAGCAGCAAAAGATTTTGAAAGAAAAATTAATACCAGCAATATATTTTTTGAAGAAAATTGACGGAATAAATATGATCAGTAATGTAGTTTTAGAAAAAAATATCAAGAGCAGTATATTTTTTAAAAAATATATTACAAACAATATATCTTTAAAAATATCAGCAACAGTATATTTTTAAGGAAAATATACTTCTAGCAATATATTTTTTACGAAAAAGTTCTCACCAGCAGTATATTGTTTAAAGAGAATATATTACTAGCAATATATTTTTTAAGAAAAATAACACTAGCAGTATATTTTTAAGTAAAATATGTTACTAGCACTATGTTTTGTAAGAAAAAACATCATTCAGCAATATATTTTTAAGGGCTGTATATTATTAGTAATGTATATTTAAAATTAAAATATTACCAGCAGGATATTTTTAAGGAAAATATATTAATAGCAATATATTTTTAAGAAAGGATTCTATCAGCAATACAATTTTGAATTAAAAAGTATTATCATCAGTATTTTTTTCGAAAAAAAATATTATTCCAGCCATGCATATTTGAAGGAAAAAATAATACTAGCAATATATTTTTTGAAGAAAATTGAAACAATTAATATTACTAGCAATGTATTTGTAGAAAAAAAGTATCAAGAGCAGTATATTTTTTAATATATTACAAACAATATATCTTTAAAAGAAATATCAGCAACAATATATTTTAAGGAAAATATATTTCTTGCAACATATTTAAAAAAAAAGATTTCACCAGCAGTATATAGTTCAAAGAAAATATATTACTAGCAATATATTTTAAAGAAAAATACCACTAGCACTATATTTGTAAGTAAAATATATTACTAGCACTATATTTTGTAAGAAAAAATATCATCAGCAATATATTTTTACGTGCAATATATTACTAGTAATATATATTTAAAATTAAAAATCACCAGCAGGATATTTTCGAAGGGAAATATATTAATAGCAATATATTTTTAAGAGAAGATTATATCAGCAATACAATTTTCAAGGAAAAAGTATTATCATCAGTAATTTCTTCAAAAAACATATAGTTCTATCAATACATAATTGAAGGAAAAATATTACCAGCAATACATTTTTGGAAAATGAAAAATACATATCAGCAATATATATGACTGTCGACAAAAACCTCTTTACATAAATACATCAACAATATCTGATGAACAAACTGATTTCTTACAAAGAATACATATTCCATTCATACGAATCGATTATAATATACAAATCTTGTCGGCATTAATTAACCCATTGGGAGTAATATGTCGTAAAACAAAGCAAAACAAACTACACCTGTAAAAATGTGCAAAAACCAAAAATATCAAGTGTCATGGATAAAATGAAGTTTTCACATGCTTATTTATTTAATAATCTGATAAAGTTGTTGCTACACTCAGTCTTGGTACGTTAAAATGTTTTCTGAAAATATCATAATTTTGGAGAGGATCGGCCAAATTTATCACTTAAAATTTCGAAAGTGGCCGTCCACAAATACGTCGAACACAACCGTATATGCGCCTCTCTCTCTCTCTCTCTCTCTCTTTCTATATACATATATATCTTTATATATAGTGTATCGAGGGAGAGAATAATTTTCTAAACACATACTGTTAAATATAAGAGACAATGAATGTCTATAATGTTTTATCATGAGCCGTTCTAAACGTCTTATTTTAACTGTAATTTCAGTTGAAAATAAAGACAAAAATTCTCCAACATTTGGATAATCTTTTATTAATTTATTTCTAAGCTTTCTTAATAATAATAGTGAATGCCCCCAACGATATAAGTTAAGATGGCTCATGTGAGCTGAAAGCTTAGAAGCAAATTAATAAAAAATTATCCAAATGTTGGAGAATTTTTGTCTTTATTTTCAATTGAAATAAAAGCCAAAATAAGACGTTTAGAACGGCTCATAATTAATCATAATAGACATTCATTTTTTCTTATATTTAACAGCATATGTTTAGAAAAAAAATATATATATATGTATTAGAAATATAGACATTTGCTTATTTTTACATTAAATAGTAGTTTTATACATTTTATTCTGAAAGTCTATGCAATGTAGATTGTCACTTATATATTAAATGTTAATAGACAAATACGGCTGTCTATTGCGTGTTTCGAAACAGATTTATGTGTTCGTATACAGCTTATGTACATGCATACTTTTCCATTAGTATATACCTACTAATAATTGTGAGTATTTAATATTTACATAAATGTCTTCCATTACGCAAATAAACATCTCCTGATACACATATATTAATTATATATACAATTATGTACATATATATATATCAAATATCTTCCTATTTATATAGCATTCTTACAAATGTATTCCTGTTTGCACGAAAAACTATATTTTGATTATATATATATATATATATATATATATAGAGAGAGAGAGAGAGAGAGAGATAAATAGATAGATAGATTTTCATATTTTATACATGTACACTCCCTACAGAACAAGTAGAATACAAATTCACACACAAGACTAACGCACTTCTTCATACAAATATACATACATACATACATACATATATATATATATATATATATATATATATATATATATATATATATATATTTCTACGGTGTATATTGTTGCCTCATTCGCGCCAAACGGATGTCAGTTGCGATGCAGTAAACGTTATTTTCTGGTTTGTCATGGTTGATTTGCCGGCGCCAATGAAGTTAGTTGTTGTCAAAAACCTTTCTGCAGTCAAGTGTATCCCATTGAATCAGAGTCTCGAAAAAGAAAGGTCACTGATATGGTCACATATTATGACCTATAACGACAACAAAGACAAAAGACAAACAAGAGAACTAAATACAATAGCCGCCAAGGTTGACTTCACTTGATATTTCCAACATTGGAAATTATTTTCATATTCGTACTGACTTATGAATTACATACGTATTTATACTTACTCCTATGTAGGCATGCATGTTTTTGTATATACGCGCGGATAAACGCCGAACCCATCGGCTATAATGTCTTATTTACGCTTATGAGACTGAGGTTCAAATCTCACCAATGTCCATTTACCAAATGGCTGACTTCTTGTTAATATGGTTATCGGATTACATTCACTGCTTGAGCACACGTTGAAAAGTGCCCTAAGACAATAGTACTGACTAATCCAAATCTTGCAAGAGAACTTCGATAGGCTAACCTGTTTGGAATCTATCGATAGAACGAAGTAATCATTACCGAGTGTTTGCGGGTTCTATCCTTGTTCAAAGAAGATATCCTGCCAGATGGAGCTGTCTCTCTCCGAAAACTACTAACAGCCTAATCAACATATTAGCAGCTCAACAAAAACAAATATGCCTGAGCAGGCGTCTGCAGAAGGCATTAACTAGTCACCATAAAAGACTGACATATTCGAAGAGAAACGACCAGACATATAATAAATAGTTGTAAGTTTGGCATATTTCGATATATATTTTAGTTTCATCTAACAAGGAACTGTCAAAGGTTTCATGATTTCCAACTCGTTTTAAATTTAAAACTATTTCGTCAAATTTTATCCATGTTTTCAGCTAGCTCTTATATATATATATATATATATATATATATATATATATACATCAGCATGCGGTGAGGATATAGAATAATCCAAAGGAGCATCCTGTACATACAGTGGTAGGATAACTCTTTAAGAGAGCTCTAAATATATATGTATATAAATATTATAGAGCAAATATAAATAAAATTAAGGTAGACATATTATTTCATGGTAAATCGAAAGTATGGGCCTATTTCAGACGAACTATCATCAGCAAAATCTTTTGTACAATAAAGACGGAAGCTGACGATGGTTCGCCTGAAATAAGCCCATACTTTTGATTTAACATAAAAGAACGTACCTACATTCATTTTTCTTATATATATATATATATATATATATATATATATATATATATATATATATATGTACTATTGGTCATTTAAGGTATTATACATAGCATAGACACACACACACACACATATATATATATCATGTAAAATACTTTAATGAAATAGTAACGTAAGAAGGAATATATATATATATATATGTGTGTGTGTGTGTGTGTGTGTTTGTGTATATGTGTGTGTGTGTGCGTGTGTGAATAAATATACATATTATCCTACATCTATACATGTCTTGGACTTAGTAACCCTTTCCGTCTTATCTGTTTTATTGCCTTGTTTATTTAAGGTGAAATTGTTAAAAAAAACTTTCTTACTTAAACATCCCTATCCAGCATGTTCCATAAGTTAGCGTTTGAGTTTTGTAAGATCGTGTAAGTTGGTCTTTTCACTTCGGTTAAGCGTTATTATTTTCTAACAAATATTACACAGCGTAATAGTGCTTAACAAACTCTGCGAAAACATTTGGTTTCTTCTTGAAACATGACTTCACGTGCGCCTTCAGATCAATCTGAGGTGCACAGGCCACACAACTGGCTCATTGTAAAATAAGAGTAGATGAACATCATACAATCAATGTTTTAAAATTATTTCACCCGAAGCAAGACGATAATGTTATTAACACGCAAGAAGTTACTATTTGTTTGGTTGCTTGATTGGTTGGTTGGTTGGTTGCCTTTAACAGCATATTAACCTCAAGGGGTTATTTAATGCCTAAATTTAAATATTTTTAACAATTTTATGGCTTCAATTTAATATAATGTTAACACAGTTGTGTGCCCTCAATTACAGATAAAATATATTGCCACTATTTTTTCTGATAAAACATGCTTGCATTACTTTAAAAATGTATTTTATCTCTGGAATTAACTATTTGCTCATAGCTGGAATCCCAGCATGTGCTACTAACCCGGGAGTGAATGAAAGAAAAGAAAGAGATAGGGTAATAAAATAACTGTATTCAAGAAGCCAAAAACTGGCGATTAGTTTTGCATTTAAATTCGTATATTGGATCTTATAGTGAAGACGGTGTGATAGTAATCAGAAAGTGGGCATTATATAATTGACATTTCAACTTGTAAAATACAAGAAAATGTAGCTTGGCAGCTACATATTTATATTCATGTACATAAAGTCATCTGCAGAAAGATCTGTTTCGCTGTATCACAGGTCATCAGTATGGTTAAACGCCAATTGCTTTTAACCCAGGATTGAAAGCCGACCGAATTGGTCTCAGTCGGCGATTCTACCTCTGGGCTATGGGCGCTCGGTAAAAGGAGACAGACTTTTAGCGTATCAAGTATACTTTGCCAATATATATATATATATATATATATATATATATATATATATATATATATATTAGGGTAGGTCGATTTTGGAACTGTAAAAAATCGCACTTAAAGAAATGTGCAAAATAATGTCAAGAGCTACCACAAGAAATATTCTTCTTCAAAACTTTGTATTTATTTGAGCAATCAAACTTTAAAAACGAAATAAATTTGTATTTTTATCGCGATATAGGTGTCACCGGGAAGATGTGTCGCTGAAACCCGAGTTTTAACAAAAAGAAAAAATACAATAAGCTTAATAATGGATATTTTTACGTTTAGTTTTCATTTTTTTAGAAATTAAACATTAAAATTAAAAAAGAATAAAAACACTATGATATTTAGTTTAATATACAAATAACTATATACGTATGCCGTTTTATTGTTATTTTTTATGGTATACACCTGTTGAAATTACCTCCTCTTAAACGATTGTTTTTACTTTGTTTACTGTTTATGCTTTTAATTATCACGAATATCTCTTGTTTTTTATCTTATTTTTATGAAAAATTCAACTTTTATAATCATTCTGGTTTGTTTATATTTTTAAAGATAATATTTATTTATTAAAAAGCCTGTTTACGAGCTAATCTCGGAAGTAACTCTACTTTCAGGTAAGTAAACATTACTTTTAGATCTAATTTAATGTATTTATTTCAAATTTTATCAAATTTATTTTAAAACTATTTGTGGAATTTCATTTCTGATAGTACATATATTTTTTCAGGTATTTCAGGATCGGGAATAACTAAAAGGATCAGAGGGGCAAAATAGGGCCTGAGGGCACTTTCCAGCTTGGACCTGTTGATAAAAGTGCTATAAAAAAAGTGAAAGGGAAAGAGAGAGGTTAAGAAAATATTTAGATTCATCACCAACAGCTTCATCATCAAATGTCCAAGCTGATGTTTCTTCCCCCTCCTACCCATCTTCTCCAAGTGAAAAACCAGAAGAAGAATATTTGCAGCCAAGGAGTCATCCAAAAGGCCCTCATAATTTCCAATATATGCTTTCAAGTTGGTCATGGGGACATATCTTCTAATTTTAGAGCCAGCTTTGTCACTGCCTTGCTCTTAAATTTGAAGGCTATGCGCCTTTTTATAACAAATATTAATATGAAAGATATTATAGATAAATGTAAAGTTGACATGATAAGTCTAAAGTGAAAACAACTGTCCAACAAAAACTTGATGAAAGTCTGGAAAACTTTATATGTATTGCAGTTGATAGGAGAACGAATAAGGGCACATTGCTGCATAAGGAAATTGTGGAGAAAAATGGACAGAAAACTATGAAAAAACTAACGAAGCAGAACGTCATTTAACTTTTACAAAGAAGGCACCACATGAAAGTCAATATCTGATATATACAGTTCTCCCTAACAGGTGTTGTTCATGCAGAGCAAGTAGTGGATGTTTTGCATGAATTCAACAGTGAGAACACTATCAAGGCTATCCTCGTTGACAACACTAATGCCAATACAGGCTGTGAAGGTGGAATGGTTGCAATTTTAGACAAAAAATCTACATGCAATTGCTTGCTATTTGCACCATAATGAATTACCTTTCTGAGCTCTTTTCAAAAACATAGATGGTTGCACAAAAGGCCCTACAGCATTCAGTGGTCCTCTGGGGAAATTATGCTCAGATGATTTCCATAATTTACCACAATATTATTTTCCACTATTAGCAGTCCTCTGCATTCAATTTTGAAAATTGATTAAATACATGATTTTAGTTGTGACCAAAGACTACTCTATGAATACACAGTGGATATTTCTAGAGGTAAGTTTGACTCTACATATGCCTCCTGGAAAATTGGGCCTTTAAACCAGGCAAGGTGATTAACTTTGGCCATCAGGCTTATGCGTTTATTGAGTCAAGGCACATACCCACAAAAGCTCACAACAAAACTCCACAGTTTAATAAGTTTATTGTAAATGTGTATGCCACTTGCTGGTTTGAAATTAAAAGAAATTATAATTCCACAATCAGCAAGTGCACATTTTTAATATGATCAGAAGATTAAGAAGCAGCCTCATGAAAACCAACAGATCACTTTAAGAATTATACAAGGAAGTACATTTTGTTTACTGCCTGAAAACCTATATTCCATGGTCAAAGCTAAGGAAATTGAAGTAAGATAAGAAGCTTTAAAAAGAGTTTTGGCCATTAGGTAAGTAAATAATTATTTATATATCAATGACTCAATTATTTATTGCAATTTATAGAATCATTTTAAAGATTTTATCTAATTTCACCATAATTATTAAAGTAGTAGAAATTGGAATTTTTTAAAAATGAATCAATAAATAAATTTTTATATTCTTTCAGGTGTAGGGAGTCAACCAAGAAAAGATTAAAAAGAAAACCAACCATTAGTTTTAATGCTACACACTGGACACAATTGATAGATTTATCATTATGCGGAATTTTTGAACCAAGACTTTTCGGAATCATTGTTAAATGGAACTAAACTTGACTTGCCAAATTTGCCCTCACATTCCCAAGGCATTGAACAGGCAGTCAAGTTAACAATGGAAGGTTTGCAAACTGTATATAGTTTTGAAACAAGGCATCAACATATTACAGCCAAAGTTTTGGGTCAGAAATTGAGACCAGCATTTTTGTCTAAGGGTTCTTATATGGAACAATTTGATTCTATATATTCAGCTCTATTAAAATAGTGTTTGTTTTTCCTTATTTGTTTGTTATATTTTCAGTTATAAAAGAAAAAATCATTTAAGATATTCAAATATCACTGCTTAATTCATCATGTTAAAAGGCAGTTTTTAAAGCAAATACTGAAAATGGGGGTGGGGGCAGATTTTCAATTTCAAGATTAGTCATCATTTCTTTAATTAATATCATTTTTATAAAATAAAATGACATTAGATTTAAATACAAAAATTATTTGGTTTTCTCACTAATATCCAAGCCAAATCTTGGAAAAACGAGGAATTTTCAGTATATTTTTGCCTGCCATCTTTGATGCCAAACGTTCAAAAACCGTGAAGTATTTGATCTAATACTTTGTATGCGTGCCTAATAGGTCCATACACACTTTCGGTAAGTGAGATCTTTTAATATTTTAAGAAAAGAGAAAAATCAACCTACCCTAATATATATATATATATATATATATATATATATATATGCGGATGGCTAATATATTATACTCTCATTACGATTGAGCTCTCGAGAGAAGAAAATTTTAAAAACAGTTTCCACTTTAGCTATATGCGTGACTCTTCAGAAATGAATTGAGTTTTCTCGGAAACTGGCGTGTGTAAACACTGCTGATATACAACACGTTAAAATTTCCTCGTCTCTGGCGCCATGCGTCGATGGCTTAGGAAGTAGAGACACCGACTGATACCATAAGCGGTTGAGTTTCGATCCCGGCGAGTGGATATGTCTCGCCATACTGATAAGCTGTGAAACTGGCTTGTATGTAGATGACTAATATATATATATAATTGTAAAAAAGTTATATTACTCAACCCAGGTTTCAACCATTTGATATCTTCAGCCAATTTGCAATAACTGATCTCACGGCTTTTTAAAAAATATTCACGTAACGGGTATTTTTTTGAACGCGCAATTTTGAAAATTAGAAGTTATAACGTTTTGATCCTGCAACTATGGATGAGAACCTTACAATTTCTAAATTTTAAAATTGCCCTTGGTTTTATTGACAGAAGTCATGACTGAGATTTTGCCACGCCACTGATAAGTACTTACATCTTTAAGCAAATTAATTAAAATAACTACTTTAGTAGTTTTCTTTTGTAATAGGGTCAGTTTGAGACCCACTGGAGTGACAAGCTCTAATCAATTTCTGTTTTTTTTCCTCAGATTAGAGTTTTTAGAACGGTGTACAATAATATGAACCTGTATAAGATGGAATATGTTTGGCCTTGAAAAATACTTGGTCATCCGTGATTGCTTCAGATTTTAATCACGCCCAGTCACTATTGTCTCGACCGTCGATTAGTTGTACTACGACCCTTACTCGAAAGAAGCGCACAAAAAATTAGTATGTTGCACGAACACACTGGCAAGCCTTGCAGAGCGATCGAGGATCTTGTTGGTATCACCCTTTCACCAGTCAGTTGTGTCATCAAATCGAAGAAACAAAGTGGATCCATCAGTCGAAACGTCAAGAAAATGCGGTCGAAAGAGAAAAATAACACCAAGAGACTACCTATATGTGAATATGTGAAAGATCATAGGAAGATATTATTCGTTTTGTTTCAGTTAATTTGCACAAGTGTTTGCTCTTGATATTTTGGTTTTCTCATTTCGTAATAGTACACAACAAGCAATACCGTTACTACTGTTACAATCTTCAGATTTGTAAATAGAAAGGGCAGATAACACTTTAGGAAAACAAGGATCAATTTGTCATTACATTTATATTATGAATATTTTTATATGAATCTTATCCACCTTCTAATTTGTTATGGTACCCTCCTACGATAAATGGACTCTTCCTTTGGCTATATATATATAAATTACTTGTGTGACTTCCAGAGAGCACTTACCAGCAGTTTACTGCTGCTATGACACTGTCAGCTCTCTGCCTTCGGGTAGAGGGCGCTCTGTGCTTCCGAGCAGAGAGCAATAACCCATTCGTGATTCCGCCGAAGGGTAGAAGCACGACTGGGCAAAAATAGACAGACATTTTTTGGCCGAGCCATATAGCCCGGAAAGCCCAGTTTTAAACTGACCATGTGTCACATGTTGCCCTTACTGGGAGGGACAGCTAAATAATGCAGTCGAGTTGGCAGTCAAGTACAGCAGTTAACATCTACTCGTTAGAGAGCGTAATAATACATTCGGACTTACTAATTTCTGTATTACTTCCATTTAATTTCTATATTACTTTCTTCCATTTAATTTCTGTATTACTTTCTTTTTTAATTGAATTTCTTTTTTAATTTACTTTCTTTTTAATTTAATTTCTATATTACTTCCATTTAATTTCTATATTACTTCCATTTAATATCTTGTTTCTTGTTATACTAATACACTGTTTTGAACCCTATCTTCTTCTTCCGTGTCTTATTTCCGGCACAAACCGGTCACTTCAAATTTGCGCCTAAGTTCCGCCACAACTCTACAACAAATTGGTGACGAAGATTCACAACATGGATTTAATAAATATACTATTCATCTGTGCGTTGTTACCATATCTGGTCCAGGGCTTCTGCTATTCATCATAGAGTTCTTTACAAAATCAAAAGAAGGGGTTTGCAATGTAATCGATCCCGACTTGGCAGCGTGACTTCAGTCATTTTCTCACTGACAGAATGTGGCTTCCCTCTGTCTTTTCTATAAAAAAATTCACGGTTTCTACTCTGACAAGATTCTTTCTCTGGTGTTCCGACCACATGAATTTACTCGTGCTGCTAGAATGGCAACTAGTTCCGACCATTTCACCGTCAAAATAGTCAAATGTAATTGCCACTTCTACTCTAGTAGTTTCTTTCCTAGCTCTTCTCGCTGGTGGAACTCCCTTTCCTATACTTACGTCGCTGATAGCTATAATCACCAAAAGTTTAAGTGCAACGGCAACTGCCGTCTTTTAACTCCTTCACTCCCATCTTTCTCTTATCCTTACTTCGGCATCACTTGTACCTTGTTCTCTATACCCACGTTTCCTTTCACTGTAACCACCTGCGCACCAGTGGCAGTAATACCTTAATTTGATTGAAAGGATTATAAAAAATATTATACATAAGTAATTAATATTATTTTGATTTTGACTAATGTCGTCAATAAAAAAAAAGATCTAATTAATATCAATCTACAAAAAATATTCTTTTCAATATTTTTCTCCGATTTCCGTATTTTTCTTTTTTTTTTTACTTTTACAAGCAAGCCAGTTAATTTAAATAATGTCAGAAAGTGTAATGGGAGAGAAATTAATATCATCATGAAAAAGCAAGCACTGCAAATAGCTATCCAAATTATAACTTACTTGAAAGAAATTAATTTCGTCGACCGTTATTCTTAATCGCCATAATAGAGTTTACTGGCCTTTCAGAAAGCAACCAGATAACCCGATTTATATAAACTAAATGAGTTGCTCATGCGTAAATGTGCCAATCTTTAAATAATGTGTAGGGGCGGCAGGACATCTTTAGTATACATGTTTGATTAAAGAGCTGTTTTAATTTTTGTACTGTTATTTTACAGGATATAAGTCTCACATTTTATGTATGGAGTATATGAAAAATTTTATTAGAAACAAAGAATAGAGTACTGGATTGTTATGTGATGTTAGTCCTTCAATACGACAACGGATGGAGGACAACTTCATCAAGAATGAAGGAAAGACTGGAAGCAACTGAAATAGGATTCTACAGAAGAATGCTGAAACCATTGACCGAAAATATTAGTAACGACGAGGTTTTACAGAAGATGGAAACGAAAAGGAAACGTATACTTAACATCTGGAAAAAACAGTTGAATTTTCTGGGACATGTAATTAGGTAAGAAGACTTAGAGATTCTGATACTAACAGGACAGGACAGACAGAGAGAAATCAAGACAGGAGAAAGCATCGCATGTCATACATGATGTGCTTGAACAAATAGGATGGCAGAACAACCTTTGGAAGGAGTAACAAGAGAAAGGGTGTACAAGCGGTAGGTAATAGATCATGCTATATGCTACAAGGGATTTGTGGAAGATTATGAACGCCTACGTCCTGAAAGGATACGTTACAGAGAAAAAGAAGATAAAAAGACAGCACTTCTTTTTCTTTGAGGTAGCGTTTTTAAGTCTAAAAGACCGCGTTGTACGCAGACATATACGGCATATGATCGTGAAAAGAGTAAATAATGTTCTATAACCTGAAACTAAAATACAAAATACCAATCAACGAAAAATAAATAAAATAAAATAAAATATTAAATAAATAATATAAAAAATGATTAAAAAAATAAAGTGAAACACTTGCCTATGCACATCATAAAGAAAAGTAATCTTATATTTCCTGAATGAACCTTTGGAATCTGTGCAAAAAGTAGTGTCACTAAATGAAGTTCGTTTGAGGTGTAAAGTTTACAGCTACGATGTAGTGTTCATTTGTATATCCACTTCATCATATTTCCCTTTGCCCCCTCTCACTCTCTCTCTCTCTCTCTCTCTCTCTCTATATATATATATATATATATATATATATATATACATACATATATTCTTCATCCACATACATGCCTGTTTCGTTGTATCACAGGTCATCAGTGTAGCTAGACATCCTCTTGCTTCTGGCCAGGAGCAAAACTCGGCCGATTTGGTGTCCGTCGGAGTCGATAACCCTTAAGCCATAGGCTCATGGAATTAGAGAAGGGAAATTTTAGTGTTATATATAAGCGGTGTATACACACGAAAGAACTTGCTGAAGAGTAGGGCATAGATCGCAGAAGTGGATTCTGTTTTTTCAATTTTCCTTTCGAGAGAGCTCAATCGTAATGAGATCATTATATATTAGTCATCCACATACCGTTTGAATTTGATATATTTGAATTTAATACACACACACACACAGACACACACACACACACACACACACACACATATATATATATATATATATATATATATATATATAAATTTTCAGAAATACAAAATACATATACATTCGGATACGTAAATTTATAAATTTGAATGGACGTTAATTTTCTAAAATTTACACACATATACATAAAAAACACACACACCCGAGTACATACACATACATACAAACATATATATATATGTGTCTAAATTGTTTTTATGCGAATATTCATCCATGTACACAAATTCAATTTCATCATTTAGCTTCGTTTTGCATAAATGTTTATATATTTATATATTTTAAAGTCTAGTGCCATCTCAGAATATCATTTACGTCAGCGTAACATTGAAAATACAGTAGCAGTAGCAATATATATTACACATAAATGTATTTAGACGTGTTGGTATATATATACCTTGTGTGTACGTGCGTGTGTGTGCAGTCAGCTTAACTAATATATCGTCATGCATAAGTAAATACTGATATTTTTTTAATATTAGTGTTTTTCCTATTTTAAATATCTACTGCCATAAAGTTGGATTTGTAAACTTTTATCCGAAATATTTCTTAAAATGCGTCTCTGTCTATTCATACGAACTCGCTTACAGTCAATCAGACATTACTTCTTTTAGAAATACATATATATTTGTTTTTCTTAATTAAATATATTTATATCTGAAAATATCAAGATGTCCAAAAATACATATATGCGTATACACCTATGTATATAAATATGGATATAAATATGTGAATGTTTATCTCAAACGACGCAATGATATCGAAACAGAGATAGATATGAAAAATTGTGTTGCATCAGATTCATTTCACTGTTTATGTTAGACACTGAACACAAAGGTAACATAAATGCAAACGATAAGCTTCACTGATGAAAATAGCTGATCAGAATGGATGGCGCCATCAACCAATCGTTTTTGCCTTTATTCAGGTCACGTCTTCATCACCCTTTAACTCAGTCCCAAACCAACAAACAAAATGTTATGGAGACATGAAAGAGAAAATATATCCACAAACGACTTCTATTTTAGTAATGCCTTTCGACGTGTTTTACGCGATATCCCAATCTTTTTCTCTTTTGTTATCTTTTAGTTTATTTTGTCATGTCTGAGTTTATATATATATATATATATATATATATATATATATATATATATACATTGCAAGGAATTATCTGTTGTTTAGTCAGAGGAAAAAAAGAAGCTTAACAGCGTTTTCGTGTAGAAACACTTATGAAATAAGCAGGAAAAGAATTGTATTTCTGTCAAGTAAAACAGTCCTTTTTTATTCGGTTTGTAAGATTTTAAATTAGGAATAATTGTACCTTTTTAATAATTTAAGGTTCCCTCATGTATACATTATTTGGATATATGTTACACATAGTTGAACCACAAAAAAACTAAAATTAGTAATTAACTTATACACATTTTCTTTCTTTCTTTTATATATGCAGGTTTCGTTAAAAATGAATATATAAATTTTCATGTGACGTAATAATTCTTTCTTTTCAGCACATAAATTAAATAATATTGTACAAATATTTTATTTATCCAAGCGCTTTCGGCTATATACTTATTTCATTAGCAAGGATGAATTTTATTTTACATTTAACTGAATACATGGATTGTTTATGTATATATTTAGAGTAATAGAACTGTTTATTTTCCAGACAAGGTCAGCAATTTGTGGCCGTATTCAGAGTTGATTTGATTGAGTGTTGTCGTCTTCTTTTTTTAACAGTGCTTCTATTATGTTTAACCTTTTTCACATGCAGATGATGCTGTTATATTATTGACCAGTATAATACGGATGTGTATATATATATTTTCCTCGCTATAGCAATTTTCAGAAATACAGTTTTATCTTGGCCATGGATCAGATCATCTTCAATAAACACTTTTCCAACTATAGATTATAATATCGAAATTTTCGTGCTTGGGAAAAATAATTACTTGAAAGGTTTTCTTGTTTTGTGAAGTTAGGTGTTAAAATCGATTTGAAATCTGCAGTGAATTAGAAAGGAGACGGCTGTGCTATTGATTATCAATTCTACATTTATTAGATTTTAGGAAGGATTTTAAAAAGAAATCTTGCAAAGTACAATTTCAAATTAAAATATTAGGAAAAATAAGGATTGCCTAATATTTTTTCATTTCGTTCTTTTTCTAATTATATATGTATTACATTTTTTCTCTCTGTATTAGAATTTCACTTTGTGATTTATTTATTTCCATCCCATATCTGTTTTTTATTTGTGATGAATTTTCTGTTGATTCTGTATTTATTACCTCCGTCTTAAAGCAGAAGTATTGTATTCGGTCGCATTAGTCTTTTAATTTTTTTTTGCCGATCTGTCCGTTGTCAATATATCTCAAGACACGCTGGATGTATTCGGATAAAACTTTCAAGGATGATTGGTATTGTGACTTAAGTAAACTGATTAGATTCTGAGTTCGATCCGCCGCGGTGTAGATGTTTGGGAGTATTTTTCCGTTTGTTTAAACAAAATGTAATTTTTGCTTTTCAAATGCCAAATACAGAATTATATCTCACGATCATTTTAAATATAAAATTATCTCCCCTGTTTCATTTTAAATGTGCATTTAATTCTGAAAGCGATGGGATTTTTTTTTTATCATTATTTAGAGTATTTTCGCTCCTGGGGGCGATCAAATTCATTGAAGTTATTGTTTCTCATTTTAATATACAAATCTTGCTAATCTCTGAGACGATGTCAGTGATACCATTGCTAAGATTTGCGGTCTTTGTTCTTTCTAGTTTATCTTAATGTCGTTTTAAAGAAAATATCTTCCTTTACATATTTTCCTGCATGTTTTAACATTATATTTTCTTTATTTTTAATTAACTTTTGCGTCTGGTTTCTGTTTTCTTCTTTTTAATTTTTTTTTATATTTCTACTGTCCTTCGATATGGCAGGGAATGCTGGACAATCTCCTCAAAGATATTCCTCGACGCAATAAAAATTGTGCCGAGGATACCACAGACCGATCATGTGAAGAACGACAAGGCTTTGGAGACAACTCAAACATAACGGAAAATTATACATAACATCAGGAAGGGACACTGAAGTTTCTGGGACACGTAATGAGAAAGAAGGCCTTGGAGTATCTAATACTTACGGGACGGATAGCCAGAACGAGATACAGGGAAAGCAACGCGACACATACTTGATGGTTTATAAGCAAGTGTATGGCGGAGCAGGTTTTGGGGGAGATACCAAGAGAATGTGCGTTGTGGTGCATTGGATACCGACTCAGAACGACAAATCGAGGTGCCAAGTTCAAAATCCAGCTGAATTCGTTACATCTACTTACGCACAAATACCCTTGGGAAAATTATTAATCCTTCTCTACTCTCCAGTTATGGGTTAAATAATAGGACAGATTGGGTTCTATGGCCTTATTTACCATAATGCACACTTTTATCATAATGATTATGATCGCAGATGATATGAGGTTAGTTTTACTCGTTGAAATGGCTATACTATTTTTGAAAATTTGAATATATATATTACGGAAATTAACGAAGGTTAACGAAATTGGTTATAAACAACCGACAATTTGAAAACATTTGTTTGAACATTTTTTATCGATACTCGTATTTAAGTAGATATTCTGTTTATAATCAAAGGGTATTATATATTTATTTCTACTAGCCTGCTTTCGCAAAAAAAAAAAAAAATTATCGTAAATAATTAGGCCGGTAAAAATAAACATATACTACTGTTTGATTATAAACAGAATACCTACTTAAATACGAGTATCTATCTCAAATATAGTTTAAACATCTATATATATATATATATATATATATATATATATATATAGTTTAAACATATATATATATATCGAATAAAGAAATAGAGTTGTTCCAACGAGAGTAATTAGTATAGAATAAAATGTGTGATAAGCCGCGAACGTTTTCTTTAAAGTGTATGTTTATTGTTTTTGTAATTATAGATTATATTATCAGATATTCGAAGAAACTCAAAGGTAAATACCACAAATTTATTCGCCTGAAGAGAGTCTATTTTATACTCGAAACACGTGTACCGTCATGGACAATTAATGTTTCATAACATGTATAATTACAAAAATGATAAACATACACTTTAAAGAAAACGTTTACGACTTCTCACAATTTTTATTATATATATATATATATATATATATATATATATATATATATATGAAAAAACTACTAAAATGTTGTAAGTTTAAAAGTGTATTTTTTTGACAGTATTTATTTCTATTATTATATTTGATATTTCAGACGGTCCTCTGCCTTTCATCAGAAACAAATGATTTTAAAATTTAAATTAGATATATATATATATAAAGGGTGTTTCAAAAATACCTATAATAGTCTTTTCAAACATGTGCTAACTATCATTATTTCCTACAGGTGGCACGTGACTCGCTAAGCAGCGCACTATATCATCAGTCGGATTTTAATGAGTCACATAGCAAAACTGATTGTCAGAATCCTGATGAATAGAGCAAGGGATAGGGACACGTGAAAAGCCATGGTCGCGTAAGTCCTGAAAAGAAAAGACACATAGAAGAAGAAGTATCTTTATCTTCGTTATCGATCTCAGCAAATCTATCTTCATGGCAGTACCTAAGAAGTCAGGAGCAAACGAGTGCGAACTCCACAGCACCATCAGTTTAATGAGCCATATAATAAAACTGGTCGTCCGAATCCTGATGAATACATAGTTAAGCAGAGTCAAGCCAGAGATAGGACAAGAACAGTGTGGTTACGTCAAAGACACTGGAACACGGAACGCTATATTTATGATTAGGATGCTCTCCGAAAGGGCAATATAAATAAAGAAGGACATGTACTGATGTTTTATTGATTATGCGAAAGCATTCGAGAAAATACACCACAAAGAACTGATGGAGATGCTCAGCAGCCTCGACATTTCTTAAAAAGGCATCAAAGTAATCAAGAATCTCTACTGGCAGCAAACTGCCTGCATACGAACAGGTAACGATTTCAGCAGATTCACAAAGAGAGAAAATGGCGTAAGACAAGTCTGTGTCTTTTCACCGGATCTCTTCAACTTGTACAGCGAGAATATTTTGAGAACTATAGATGCTACACCAGGATTTGTTGTCGGAGGCCTCAACTTGAACAACATAAGGTATGCAGATTTTACAGTGCTGATTGCAGACACGGAAAGAGAACTACGGGATCTGTTACAGAAGATAGTTGAGTAGAGTGATAAAAAGGACTACAAATACGCAGCAAGAAAACTGAATGAATTGTCATCAGCAAAAATAACAAGCCAAAATGCTAAGTAGGGAACACTAGAATCAAGCAAGTACAAAAAAATGTAAATACCTGGGAAGTGTTCGAAGAGATGGAATGTAAAACACAGATATCCAAAGGCGAATTGCCATGGCGAAGGACGCGCTCCAGAAGTACTAAGACACTGGAAAATTTCCCTAGAAAAAAGAAGAGAGTGTTAGATCGTTATATGATGTCAGTTCTTGAATACGGCAGTGAATGCTGAACAATATCATCGAAGGTGAGGAAAAAAATTGAAGTAGCGGAAATGTGGTTTTACAGAAGTTTGCTGCGGATATCATGGACTGAACATGTGAGCAATGATGAGCTTTTGGAGAGAATGAAATTGAAAAAGACTAATAGTGAGCATCAGGAAGAGACAACTGAAGTTCCTGGGACATGCAATGAGGAAGGAGGGCTTGGAGAACCTGATACTGACAGGCAAGATAGAAGGAAAAAAGAGACAGAGGAAAGCAGCGGATAACATATTTGAAGGGCCTGATGAGGTGGATGACGGAACGGGTGTTGCGTGGAGTAATAGGAGAAACCATATTAAGAGCCACCAGGGATAGGAAGACGTGGAAAGCCAAGATCGTCTACGTCTTGAAAGGATAGGGCACATAGAAGAAGAAGCGGAAAAGACTTCCCTTTTGTTTCTCGATTATAAAGTGTTACTGGACGAATGTTATTGGTGCATATTGATTAGACATGCACTCAAATCAGAAGATGGTAGATATGCACTTCCTGTATGGTTTGGCGGACGGTAACGCTCTGCAAGCTCGGAAATATGGTTTTACAGAAGGATGATGTAGATATCATGGACCTAACATGTAATATATATATATATATATATATATATATATATATATATATTGTGTGTGTGTGTGTGTGTGCACCAAACTCTCTTTTATACAAATTTATCTAAGACCACTAAGAAGGTACGTCGATTAAACTTTTTGTTCATTGTTTTTTTGTTTTGTTTTTGTTGTTTTTGTATTCGTACATATGATTTCTTTACTGGACAAAAATGTGTAAAAATGTCCTAATTTTCTATATGTGCGGGGGCTTTTGTCTATTGTATTAGCCATTATTAGGTTGTTTGGGTCATCTTAACTGTATTTGTAAACTTTTACATATCTGCATCTAGAGTGATGTGAATGGTATTTTCTTTAACCTTTAGATACGGTCAAAATGTTGTGGCCGTGTACAAAGTTGATATTCTTGTGTGTTGGATTTTTTCTTTTATTATTACGCTTCCATTATTTTAACCGATTTTTAAATGTGGATGAAGCTATTGTATGTTCATATATATATATATATATGTGTGTGTGTGTGTGTGTGTGTGTGTGTGTGTGTGTGCTTGAATGAATATTATTATTGTTGTTGCTTTATTTTTCATGAAGTTTTTATTCATTTTTCCTTTCTGACTTCTTTCTTTTCTTTATTATTTTGGCCCAAATTTCTCAGTTTCTTCTAGGCTTTTTAATTCTCTAACTTTCTTGACACATACACACACACACACACACACACACACACACACACACACACACACACACTATAACCATATTTATTGAAATGAACTCAAAACATTTAAAGAATGAAAATAGCGAAAATATTTTAAGCATGTGAAATTTGCCTAGAGAAATGTGTCCAGTTTTAAGAACCAAAGTCTGCCCCCTCCCAGCGACCTGTCCAAACAAAAAACAATTTTCATACTGTCAACTGTAAAACTGTCTAAAATTGTTCATCTTTACTTCACCTCGGGATAAAAAAACATCTTCTACCATCTTTTTTTCCCTCTCTAAATCCCGGTTTTATCATATCTTCGCTTTCCAGAAGCTTTCAGCATCTATACTTTTTTATCGCTTTGTGCCAGCCGAACGCTGAAATCTTCCTTTACGTTTTGCCTTTTGACACGAGATTGGAAGCATGAGTCCATGACCGCCCTTTCAATTCTCACGATTTCATCATTTCGTGGTGATGAATGTGATACTGGTCTGTAATCTACCGAGTATTTGACAATGTAAATAATATTAACATTAGAATAAAGGAAAACAAATTATACAGAAAATAACTGATAGCAGACACAGAAAGGAAACTACAAGACCTCTTACAGAACGTAGCTGTAGAAAGTAACAAGAAAGAACTAGAAATAAACTGCACGGAAACCGAATGCATGGTCATCAGTAAAAAGTGCAGCCCAATATGCCAAATACAGGTCGGGGATACTAGAATCAAGCAGGTACAAAAATTTAAATACCTGGGAAGCGTTATAACAGAAGACGGAAAATGCGACACAGAGATCCGAAGGCGAATTGGCATGGCGAATGAAGCATTCCAGAAGTTGAGTAAGGTATTAAGAAACAGGACAATTTCGCTAGAAACTATGAAGAGAGTACTGGATTGCTACGTGATGTCCGTCCTTAAATATGGCAGTGAATGCTGGACAATACCATCAAAGATGAAGGAAAAAATGAAGCAACTCAAATGTGGTTCTACAGAAGGATGCTACGCATCTCATGGATCGAGCATGTGAGCAATGATGAGGTATTGGAAATGATGGAAACTAAAAGGAAATTAATACTGAGCATCAGGAAGAGACAGCAGAAGTTCCTGGGACACGCAATGAGGAAGGAGGGCCTGGAAAACTTGATACTAACAGGCCAGACAGAGGGAAAAGAGACAAGAGAAAACAACGGATAACATATTTGAAGGACCTAATCAGGTGGATGACAGAACGAGGATTGCATGGTGTAACAGGAGAAGACGTGCTCAGAGCCACCAGGGATAGGGAAACGTGGAAAGCCATGATGGCCTACGTCCTGAGGGGACAGGGCACATAGAAGAAGAAGAACCGATAAAAATGAAGTTTTAGAGAAAAGTGAATTCAAACAAAAATGAAGGATATATCTATAAGCTCTATAAGTGATACACTGGACTGAAGGTTTTCACACAGTAGGTTGCCATTACTTTCTGTGTTAAAATGGATACCGACCAAGGTTACAGAACCCAATCGGTCCTTCTACTTAATCCACAGATGGAGGGAGAGGCAACGGATTAATACTTTATATATTAATAGATGTTAGAACCACATTTCTGTTATTTCATATCTTTCTTTCATCTTTGATGAGATTGTCCAGCATTCACTGCCAAATTGAAGGACAGACATCACATAACAATCTCTCTTCTTTGTTTCAAGCGAAAATTTTCTGTATCTGAATCGTTATATCTGGTATATCTCGCAGTTTCAATACTCGATACGTGGTACATCGTTACGCGTGATGTAATTGATTAAATACAACTCAACTAGTTTGCATAGGATACCGCATTAATATTCTGTTCAGCTTTAATATTAATATTCTATTCAGCCATATCAATACGCCTTCGTATCTGAGTGTCTCACTTTCCGTCCTCTGTTACAACGATTCCTAGGTATTTAGATTTCTGTAACTGCTTGATTTTAGTCCCCGCAAATTGTAGTTGTCATTTTGAGCTCCTCTTTTTCCTCATTACCAAGCATTCAATTTTCTTGTAGTTCATATGTTGTCCTTTCCTCTTACTTTATTTAATGACTTCCTGTAGGAGTTTCCTTTCCTTGTCTGTTATCAGCACTGTACCACCGGGGTATCCTATATTGTCCAGATTGCGACCGTCAATGAAGAATACTAGGTGATCATTTAAAATTTATTGTCAATATTCAATGCTTTCATTTATTGTTAGGGCTTGACGCGTCAAAAACACGACCATACGTCCCGAAGCGACTGACTGCCCTCTCATTCCTGGGCAGTCAGACGCCTAGGGAAGTGTGGTCGTGTTTTTTCGGTGAAGAACCGTAGTCCGTGCGTTTATTTATTCGTTGAGTTGTTCACTCGCTCGCTCGTTCGTAAAGTGCAACGTTCGTTCGTGAAGTGCAACGTTCGTTCGTGAAGTGCGTCGTTCGTTCCTTGTGTTGGTCGGTTGTGCGGGGAGAGAGTATATCCTACTAGCAAGAAGTACGGGTAAGAAGTAGCTCCTTTTGCAGGCGTACAACCAACTATGGTGGCGGCCTCGCAAAGGCCAGAGTGGCCAGTTCCGTCGATTCGGCTTGGGGAGGAGTCAAGCCTATTAAGAAGCATGAGTCTTATTACGAATCTATGAACGAGAAGTTCCAGGAAAATGAACTCCTGACAGTTCCCGAGTTCATGAAGGCGGTTGAGATCAGTATAATTTCCTTGCTAACAAGAGACCCCAAAACGCACAAGTTTGTTGGTGTTATCAGGGAAATCATAAAGGAGGATGTGAAAAAACCTCCAAATCAAAGCCAAGATGGTTGCCAGTAGTAGTCACACCATGTGGGACACCGTGATGGATAGTCAAGATGAGGTGAAGCAGTTGAAAGAAGACACGTTGACAACAACAAAAGCTTCGCCCCATACAGAGTACATGGGCACCCGCAAAACGCGTGTCACTTTGCATGGGGTGCCCATGGATATTTCCAAAGACCATGTGGGAGCTATTTTTGTCAAATATAGGAAAGTGATGAGCAAGGCCGGCTTCGCTTCGGTAGATGTTACATTGCCAGCAACAGTCTCCCGCAGGGATTTTGGCGAAATACCAAACTTCCTCACAGGCAGAGGAAGGTCTATCTACATCGTCGTGGAGGGAAGAAGGCCTTATTTTTGGGTCTGCGGAGCATCGGTCAAAAGCCGAAATAGTATCCCTGTAGCTAGAGTTATTCTTGCGCTTTTTATTAGTACACTAATATACATTAGTATAATAAATTTGTGTTTTTACTTTTCATATAATTCCATATGGTTTTAATAAACATATACATATTTGACTTATTTACCTCAATAATTTTTGGCTGTATGTAAGAAATTTGTAAATATCTGAAATAGCAAACGACGACGTTATTTATTATGAAGGATGTAGGTCTTGTAACTTACGGTTGCATCTGGACGGATAAATTATTTGCATAGAAACAGAGTGTATTTAAATATGTAACAACAGAAATATTGTTTATATACAGCATTTTTTAATCCATACTGTTTACTGAAGATCTTAAAATGACGATCATATAATTATTTAATTAAATGTCTCTTTTGGATTTTGTCGATCATGATCCTTAACAGACTATTTTACTATAATACATGTGACTTGCAAAGTAATTGTTTTTGTTAATTCATCACCCAATAGTTTGAATCAACGGTCCCGAGCTCTCTCATGGCTAGGAAGAGATAAGGGAGCTACTTTTCTTTACTATTTTTTTCTTACTATATTTTCTTATGGCTAGGAAAGGAAGAGGGAGCTATTTTTTACTATTTTTTTCCGTCGAAAACTCATGATTTGAACAGTCTCTTTTGCTTTAATATAATGCTAAACAAATTAGAGGAAAAAGTATGTTAGAAAGATTGTGATGCGCCAGTATCACAACCCAAGTTTATTGTATGATTTGAAATTCAGCATTTGGAATCACTTTTTTTGTTTTTATTCTTATATGTTATTGAGACAGTGAACGATGAGGCTACTGAGGAAATTGCAACAGTTCACGAGACTTCTTATTTTATGTATTGTGTTCTTTTAGAGATCGGACAATATGGCTCCTCACATCTTCCTATCTAAGTAATATTTCTCTCTTTATTATAACACCCAGTCTCTGTTCTGTTATTGATTAACACAACCTCATTAAGTAAGTTAATCGAAATTGTCTTCTTGCGTTGACGAAATCCTGTGTTCAAAGATTCTTTCCTCATTTAGACAATCTCTTTGTGATTTTAAGTGCAAGTGTCGATTTTTCTGAAAACTTCCTCGTCACTTGCATATTTCGAAAACCTTATTTCTTCTGGTAAGAAATTATCGAGAATTCAGTCATATAGGAGACCTGATATTACATAGCAATTCTCCAAGCTTTCTATCGTTACTCGAAAAAATTCACAGTTTTTTAATATTGCATTTACTTTTTGTGCGTTGTGGTGCAGTGGGTATCAATGCAGGACGACAAATCGGAGTGCCGGGTTCGAATTACAGTTGAATTCTTTGCATTCACTAACATACAAATACCCTTGGGAAAGATATTAATCCGACTATTCCCTCCAGTTATGGGTTAAATAATTGAACATATTGGGTTCTATAGCATTGGCTGGCAACCAGTCTACCGCAGAAAGCAATGGTAACCTACTCGAAAGAGACATGATCGCCCAAATCGTTTATCACGTAAGGTACTTAACTGACTGATTTAGCTTTTGTGTGACGTCTTTTACGTGCACCTTCGTATTTCTTTGTTACATTTTGTGTCTACACAATATGTAGATTTCCTAGATTGTTAAATTAATCGAATGAAAATGAGAAAACCATTGTTCCTCGTCTAAAAAACGTGTTTTCGTGAAATAAGTAGTGTAAACAAAAATTCCTTTGGGATTGTAGCTTAATTTATTGAAAACACACTATTGTATGGCCGAGGTGACTGATACATAAAGAAAAATGACTGCTTAATATATTTATTCAGCACAATATCTGGTGTTAAACAATATATGTAAAAATACAGAACAGTAAGTTACAAACAATTAACAAGACAAAACTTACGAACAAACGAGAGAGGAGTCTACATTGTGAATAACCAACGAAGTAAATCAGTTTAACTATTAATCTGGTTGTTGCAACTTAATATATGCTATTCTTTAAATACATACTCATAGACTCTTTAAAGCTATGATTCGGTCCATCAGTTAGAATGCTGAAGAGGTGCTATCTACTCTACAACACACACCAACAAGTTGATACTGCGGACAAAGCCGAGAGAATATTCTAATTTGATAAACTAATGTTTATTGGACTGAGAAAGCAGTGACCAGTTAAGACTATAGACGTACTCTTTGAATTTTGTCACATTGCCAGGGATTCTTTTTTAATCTAATCACCTGATAATAAGTATGCAAGACTTTGTAATGTCGACGAGAATATAAAACACTTGATGTTCAAAACATCAGAAAAGTAAGGAATGTTAATAGAGATACATCTATCTATACTGTCATAAAGTTTTCTCATATTAAAAAACGAACAGCACTTTTAAATAAACATAGTGAGATACGCCATGACATTTTTCTATTTCTTAAAACGTTGCTGAGCTTATGAAAAGCATCTTTTGCTTTCTACTTGCATCTTTGGATTTCGGTGTCGCATTATTATGTTCTCTGTTAAAACACTTTCTAGATATTGAAATTTTTATACTTGATTGATTTTAGCATGTCTAATGTAAAATTCTAATGGGGGGGGCTCTTCCTTTTGTTAACAACTATAAATTATGTCTTCTTACAATTGGTAGCTAGTCATTTCTTTTCGCTTTTCTTTATTTTCTTCTGTAGACTTTTTTTTACATTTTCCTTTCTGCGTCTGCTATCAACATTGTATTATCTGCAAATCTAACATTTTAAAGCTTTTGACCACCAATAATCTTGGTATAACTTTTAATTCTCTCTGAATATCATCACTGTGTAAGTTGAATGAGCTCGTTGAAAGAACACAGATTTGTCTTTAACTCATTTCTATTTTTGTATATATACTGAATTAATCTATCTACCTGTATGCTACTGGTTTGATCCCAGTATAAGTTCTGGATTATTCTTATGTCCTTCCCAAATATATCAACCTTAATGAACAGTACTTCAGACTTTATGAAATTCTTTTACATAATTTATAGTTATAGGCAGCCTTTGAGATTTCAGTCGCCCGATAGACTCAGTCGATTACAAACTTAATTGGGCAATTAAATTTTTTGCTTTACTCGCACGCGGTCGGTTAAAAATCTTGCAATGTAACATTTCCCTTCAAATATAGAAAAAGCGAAATCTGATTCCTTTTACAACCCAAATGTATGTCATTGAAGATTCACAAGTTACTTAGAATTACCTACAATGACATTATTAAACTCTTTGGTCTTATGCATGGCGCCAGATTTACGTCGAAATGGGTGATTAAACAAAAGACAGTGACATCCAGCAATGATCAAAGCAAGATATGACAAGTGGAATTTAGATTGACAAGCTCCCGTCTCTCTTTTATCGATTCGTTTAATTAACACTTCCAGAGTGGAGCCAACATTTCTCGATCGTCCTGATTAAAGACGCCCGCAGATTTTGAGAAACTCATTTGAAAAAAATATTATTCTTGACTCAACATCAATATTTCCCACCCCGCTTACGAAAAGTAAAAATGAACATTTGAAAGAAAGAAAAAAAGATACGCATACTTCTTTCAACCACACACCGAAAATCAAATCATAAAATAATTTTTTTTATAGAAAATCTTTGAGAAAATCAGATTTGTTATTTTTTATCATCTATGAGATGGAGTTTGTAGTCCAACAGAAGAAAGAAACTTTGAATTTACGTACCTTCACTCAATTGCCAAAAAAAATAAAAAAAAAACAAAAAAAAAAACAGCATATCCTGATGTTAAAAGGGCTCAAACATAATAAAATAAATAAAGTTTTATCATCAAAATGTTTATGCTATTATGAAGAGGAAAGATCAAATTTGTTCTTATTATTTCTAAAAAAAAGTTTTAAATCCTATCTAACACGTTCGAAATTTTGATAAAAATTTCATTTTTTGTTTCTCGTCAGCGATTCACGCTATTTTTACGTAAGGCAGCTATGAGGAAAATGAAGTCGTTCGAGTTAAATGATTTTTGGGCGAGTTGATTTCTTTTTCAAATCTCAAAGGCTGGTTATAGGTAAAAAGTATTTTTCATTTGTTAAGTAAATCTTATCTAAATGAATTGATTTAAGGCATATTAGACATAGTTCGTCTGGTCTGAAACTGTGAGAAAAGTTTCAAAAGAGAGGCTGAATGCTGCTTGAGCGTATATTTAAGTAGAACTAAAATAATCCATCATTGAATAATTGAAACTTTTTAAAAGCTGCCAATTAGAGCGTAGTGAAAATATAATTCGCTTAAATGCCATACGTGATACACGCTAGTGCGATCATGTGTCGAAAGAAACATGACTGACTGGGCAGAAGATTATCTCGCAGCAGGTTGCCATTACATTCTGCGGTAGACTAGCTGCCAGCCAAGACTATGGAACCCAATCTGTCTTGTTATTTAACCCATAACTAAAGGCAAGAGACGGATTAATACCTTTCACAATGGTATTTGCACGTAAGTAAATGCAACAAATTCAAATAAAATTTGAACTCGGCTCTCCAATTTCTCGTTCCGATCCGATAGCCACTGCACGACAATGCATGACAAGTAAAAGTATATTTTACGTAATAAAAAAATCTAATTGTTATATAATTGAAAAAACAAGCTTCTGTTTGAAAAGAATGGTGTCTGTCTATGCCATTAGTCTTTGATTTAATGTGCCATATTTCAATAAAATTTTAATCTGACTCACGTGTTGCAGAAGCGATTAATTCTTAGAGCCTTTTTCAACCTTCTGTTACTGGTTTTGTTTTTATTAACGCCAGGAATTTAGGAATTTGAGCAAAGTACTTGATCGGCTGCTTGGTCTCATCACATTATTGTTGAAATTATTAGAGAACCATTTAAATTTTACTAGATATTCTACGCTTCGCTCGCTTTTTTTCGCACGTGAAAATCTCTTCCGGCTTCTTGCATTCTCGTAACTGGAAATTTCAAAGATATAAATGCAGTGTTCTTCCGTCTCATTAAATCAGGTTCTTTTTATTTCCCTTCCGCTTTCCTCAAGAATTTTCTCTTAGTTTCTATCACTCTCAGTCCTCAGCCACCTTTGTGCTTTTGTTGTTTTATCTTTTTGAATGAAATGGTTGTTGGAATGATGTTAATAAAAAAGGAATTATGTTTTGGTTAGAAGAATTTTAGGCCGTGAATGGCTTGCGAAGTTCAAAGAAAGGAGAATTTAACTTGCCAGACCAACGAAACTACGGCATGATTTTGAGGTTCTTACTAATCGGCTTGTTAATACGAAGTTGTAAAACATTTGTCAATTATGAGTAAGAGTTGATTTTAAGAAAATAGTTTCAACATAACTCTTCAGAGGGACGCATTGAAAAACGATTCTTCATCATCATTTCAATTCTTTCCTAACATTCTGACCGGCGGAGAAGATTTTATTAAAGGTTGAAAAATGGAATTGCTGCGAAAATCTGAAGTTTAACATCTTGAGCATGAACCTATTAAAGCTTGAATAACCAAGAGAAGAAACATTAGCGTTTTGGAAAACGTATGTATCAATTTCGTCTCCCTCAAAATAAGGGGAAAATATTGGGAAAGACAAACAGTCGACTGAAAGGAAAACCGAATTTAAGATAGGTCTGATTATTGGGAGACTCTCTTTCATTAGACACAAAAGTGTTGCTATGGCAGCAGTAAATGTAGTAACACAATCATTGAATTGGCTCGTGTATTCGTGAACTGACGATTGTATAATTTACTGATGAAATCTAGTGAAACTTGATTAGTACAGTGTTACATCCGAAATATTAGTACAGCAATTGAACATGCTTGTTCATGACAAAGTCAGATCACATATTAATTTGTGAAACCGAAACTGGTTGACCATGGTAATTTTAGTTCTTTTTCTATATAAAAACAAACACTATTCATTAGTCTAACAATATTCATTAGCCTAACAATAAGTGCTATTTTGGTTGAATATCATGAATCTATTCTATTCAAACATTGTTTTAAGAAAATAGTTTTCTCAAGTTCGCTGTTATCAGTGTTCCACCTATAGATAGGAGTTTCTTTCTTAATCCTTTGTTTAAAGTAGCGTGGAATGTCAATACCTTATGTCATTATTTTCTTTTTGGCTTACATGTGCTATTCACTTTAATTGTTGCTGGTGTTGGAAGTTTTCAAAGACTTTTCTAAAGTTGTTTGTAATTTTCCATGTGCGAGAACTACAGCGTTCATTATTCTAAAGTCATTTTTAATAATTGATCAATAAAAAGTAGTTATATACATATAAGAGAATTTAGATATTTCTAATCGGGTTGGGTGCTATGCT
Organism: Ascarosepion bandense; assembly: GCA_037127315.1. Lineage (NCBI taxonomy): Eukaryota > Metazoa > Mollusca > Cephalopoda > Sepiida > Sepiidae > Ascarosepion > Ascarosepion bandense. The sequence continues at coordinate 142,878 of JBBBDQ010000145.1, read as the reverse complement.
GAACATCTGCATGAGAGGCTTGATCTGAAGTGGCTATTTAAGAACATGAATCGAGATTTCAGTTTATTTTATATCTAATTTTTTACCTCAGCAATATTATCGGTCCTGATCTGGCAACTCAGCTTTTGTCACTTTCCCATCGCTCTAAGCTTGTCCTCTGTGTATTTTTTTATATATACTAAGGCAATTGTCTCGATGACTTCTTCGCTATGACCTTTTGAATTTAAGTGCAGTACTAGGCTGGTGTCGAGATCTCATCACTTACGGCTGATTTGTCTAGATATAGCCGTAAATTCTAGGCTAACACTTTCATTTCTTGCACACCTAGCTTGTAAAACTCTTATCCGAATAAATGCTTTCCATCCAAATTTAATATTCAAAAATTTAAGCGCAATGTCAATCGTTATCTACTGTCATCCTGATTACTCTTTTCTCTTCTCGCACATAAATAATGTATTTCTTTCTAATTATTCCTGCGTTGTGGTGCAATGGATATCGGCTCGGAACGAGAAATCGGGGAGTCGAGTTCGAATTCCAGTTGAATTCTTTGCATTCACCTACGTGAAAATACCCTTCGGAAATACCCATCTCTTCCCTCCATTTATGGGTTAAATAACAGGGCAGATTGGGTTCTATAGCCTGGGCTGGCAAACAATCTACTGCAGAAAGTAATAGCAACCTACTGCGGGATAATCTTCTGCCCGGTCAGTCATGTCTTTCGAGACATGATCGCCCGAGCGTGTATCACGTATGACAATTGACTATTCCTCCATCAGCAACACTATGTATCTTAGTAATTTTTTACTTGGATGGGCGTCAAAAAGATTGAGACAAATATTTGGACTGAACCATACACGGAGATATTTGAAGCTTTATTTTTAATTCAACATCCTCAATTTTATGATAATTTTCATCGCTGTATTCATCCAAATTCAAGGATATTATATCACTTTTAAAAATTTCATCTTCAGTCTTACTTTTGAAAACACTTGGTCGAGAATGTCGAGTTACTCTGAAGAATGTATATTTGGACATCTCTTCTTACGTGATATATCCATCAGGCACCACAAATTTGTTTTGATCAAAGAAGTAATTATTTTCTAAATATTTAAAGACTGCTTAAAAATTCAACCACTCATCAAAAGGTTTCTTGAATTGAATCCGTTTTGTCAAGATGGAAATTTAAACCCTACGAAACATTGTTATAACGTCACTGAGACACAAACGAAGCATTTTGATGATAAATGTTGGTTATTATTAATTAATTTCTATTTTTGCTATTAATAGTTATTATTAATTAATTAATGATAATCAAATCTCTGCAAACGTCGGTACACACCTAATAAAAGGAATATTTAATATTAAGAAAACACCGCAGCTAAGAAGCAACATCATTTGGAGGTGCAGCTAAAAATTTAAAAAGAAATATTTTGATTACAAGAATAGAAGCCAAAAATAGTTTTGTTATGTCAGATCCATGCCAATCCTTCAATATTTGTCTATTATTTTATTTTTTAGATAAGGTGCCGTAATTACTAACACAATTTGTTTGGATTCCACTGTGACCAGAAATTGGACTAAGAACTCTTTAGGTCAAGTCACTTTGGGGGAGTTGAGTTACTAAAAGTAATCAACTGAAAACTGAGATATCCAGAAGGGGCGTAACTTGTTAAACTAGAACAATATACTCTCGTGGACTAAATAAAATTTCGGTTCAGAATTTCAAATTAAATCACCTGAATAAGGCCTGAGCGTCCAACATCACCCATCAAACGGAATGAACTCTTCCAACCATTACATATACCTCCCTTCACAAGAGGTGAGAAGAAGTAACCAGTAGATTGGTTTATTATTTTAGTTCAAATATGTTGTATTTTCAGTTTGTTTTTTGGGTTCATCCCCCTCCCATCATTTCATTTTTCATTAAATCTTTTAAATTATATTTTATATTGTATATAAATACACTTTTATTGTCATGGGTTTTAACTGCTTTTAGGAGTCCCTCGTAAATATGTGGTATTGTGGTGTATGAAGGATTGGGAGATGATGGATGGGTTCTTTTGGTGATTGAGCAAATTGTAATGAGTGAATGGGTCGTGATAGTGTTTAGCTAGGTATAGGATAATTAACTGAAGACCACTCTCTACCCCTTCCCTTTTTCAGCCTTGTGAAAAAATTTGTGTATTTTTACATGAATAAATATTGTGCCCAGTAGATACCTGGAGATAGTCTGAGAAGGTAGCCCGAGAGAGTAAGCTGAAGAGAGCGCCCTGAACACAGCGGAGAGTCGTCTACAAACACTGCTACCGTACGACCATTACGAGTCTCAGTTCAAGGGTCGATTTATAGTATTAGACACTAACGCGTATTATCGTTCTACTAACAAGTTCTAAGTGTTGTGTTTTGCCTTGTTTAATATATAGTTGGTATTTCCTATTTTAGTTGTTTTTGTATTATTCTTCCTGGACCTTTAATCTGCTCCACGACAATATGAATTGTGTAAGAAATCTTAATCTAATTCTCCCAAATCCATTCATGCACTTGTAAAACTTTCGATACTCGAATGAATTATTTTGAAAACGCATTAGTCAGGACGATACCAATGTTGGTTATTTAATTATCTGCTGCGGGTTACAGGCACTAGAGTGTAGATCTGGACGCGGAAAAACTATATTACTTTCATGTGGCGATGTAATCAGACTTACGCTTTAAAGATCTGTACAGGAGGAATATCATATAACTTGCTTAAAAACCGAAATCCATTCCACGGAACTATTTAACTATGCAGAGAAACACAATTTGTATTCCACCATTAGCTGAATACTATAAAATATCTTCACCCACAGTCGGCTAAAAACGAAAGGGAGACGCTATCTATACATATTCTCCCTAAAGACTATATAACACACAAAAATCTTGTTCGAAATGGCTAACATAAATAAATACAAATGCAAAACTGTGTAAGTATCAATATTTACCAACTTTTTGATCATTTACCTTCGGGCTGGAAGCAACAGACGGCAACGAGAAAATTCTTCGGACGAGTGCTTCTGCAAACGAGTTTTTACCTCGAGATTAATAGTGTTCAGAATTTGTTTTCTTTCTTGTGAGAAATGAAAAACCAAACGGTTCGAAATCGAAAAAGAAACCAATTTCGATAATTCGACGCATTATAGTTAAGTAGATAAAAGTGAAATAAACAGAAAGACACATAAAAATGAAGAGAAACAAAGGATTTTGCTGGTTTATAATTGTCAATTGGCAATATTTGTTTATTCTCTATCATTCAAAAACACCATGGTGAATCGATGAAACGCAGGTTTTAGGAACTTTGTCTATGAAATCAGTACTACATTTGTGAGTTTGGTTCTTATTGGTTGCTCCCCATTTTTGTCCTTGTGCCAAACTAAACTGCACTTAGTAACACTTATGCAATATAAATGGGTGACACGCTTGCGCGCGCCCACACACACGCACACACACACACACATACAGACACACACACACACACACACATATATATATATATATATGATACAACTTTGACTATAAAAATTTGAATAATGACTCCTCACGATCATGACAGAGACATGATCCTGTTCGGTTATTATAAATGATCTACTCTTCATGACAAGTGAATAATGGTCAAGAAAGAAACCACGGTATTACGCTGAAAGTTCATCGGGCGCACTTTAAAAATTCCTAAGTCTTTTATTTATATTAAGATAATGAGAAACCAATTTATCGAGCTTAGCCAAACTGTGTAAAATGGCGTGAGATGGTTCCAGTACTGACGCCAAGCGTCTGAGACATTTCCTAGATACTTTGACGTGGGCTCTGCTCAGCAAATGCTTGCAATTGTTCGTTGTCAAGTCTGCATAGCCGTCCTCTACTATCTTCCTCTTCAAGCCTCTCATCACCAGCATGAAATTTCTAGAAACTCATCGTATTGTCCTATAATTTGTGGATACATCTCTCAATGTTCAGTTTATATTGGCAAAAATTTGACAAACACTGTTTCCACGTGTGAATTCGTGCAAGAAAAGTAAATAAAAATTATGTTTTTTCTTGTTCATTATTAAGGGTTTCTATGTTTCAACAATATTTCTGTCAGAAAAATAAATGAAAAATTATTAAAGGTCACTCATTAATTATTTTGTATAACAAAATTCGCCTAATATGTACTGTGAATACTATGTTAAAATGGTTTTTAAAAATACAACACTTCGAGCGTTCATTATTTTTGTAACAACCTAATATAGAGTGACACGTATAAGTATTGGATACATATTATTTTCTGATATAACTCTAGTTTATGTTCGCCATTTTGTCTGATATTTGGTAAGTAATATCTCATAAAGTTATTTTAGTTGTATGTCGAAGGAAAATTAGAAACTCATGGTTGAATCCATTTTTTTATCAAAGTTCAAAATTACCTTATGCAAAAGTATTGGGTACATGACACTTTTCTCAATTTTGCAATCGAAACTTTGCATTTTAAAAGACTTCAAATATTCAAATTTTCGATAGTATTGGAATGTTATCTCTGACCAATCAGAGAAGCACACAATTGCTTTCATGATAGTACTACTAATCAACTCAATCTTTAATATGCATTCTGCAATTCAAGGATCAATAATGACAAAAAGGAGGAATTATTCCGAAATTTGCGAGATAGAATCATTGAACGTCACAAAGGAGGACAAGGTTACTGAAAAATTAGCAAAGAAATGAATCTAGAACTAAGTACAAGAGGAAATATCATCAAAAAGTATAAGAAGTATTGCGACTGTACAGAAAACCTTCTAAGAAATGGAAGACCGAGAAAAAATAAATGAGAGGACCTCAAGCTGGATCAGCAGAAATGTGCGAAAAACCCCTTCATTAATCGTTCTGAAATTAAAACTGATCTTGAGGGTGCTGGAATTAATGTAAGTAAGGATACTATTTGCAGAGTTCTATATCGTACAGGCTTTCATTCAAGCACCAAGAAAAGTGACTTTACTAAAATCAAACATGTTAAAAACCGATTATCGTTTGTCGAAACTTATGAAAAAACAGGTATGCAGTTTTGGGAAAAGTGAATCTGGTCGGAAAAAACGAAAGTTGAACTATTCAGAAAGAAAACAGCAACACGTGTTTGGTGAAACAAATGGTACTGCCCTCAACAAGTACAATACCATCCCCACAGTTAAGTTTTGGGGTGATTCCATTAAGATATGCGGATGCTTTTCATCCAAGAACACCGGTAAGTTACAAGTTATCCATGGTAGAGTAAATGGTAGCATGTACAGGGAGATTCTAGATAAGAACCTTCAGAAATCTGCAACTTCTTTAGGACATGGACGGAATTTCGTGCTTCAACACGACAATGATCCCAAAAAAACTGCAAACCTACAAAGGAATGGTTTGAAAGTAATGGTATTAGTACTCACAATTGGCCAAGTCAGTCTCCTGTCTTGAATCCAATTGAGAATTTGTGCAATACTTTGAAGGTTAAAGTTCATAAGCGAAATCCACAATATATATATATATATATATATATAATAGAAAAACATATATATATATATATATATATATATATATATGTTTATGTTTACTGGTAGAAAATAATCGATATAAATTTTTCAGTTTGGTAATTATTTCTTTTTATAAAGTGCTCAATACAGAAGTAGAGTTTTTTAGTGGCATAGTTATTATTAGTATTATAAGAATAACATACGGGGCTTCAGCTTAGAAGCTTTCATGTTTTGGTGCCAAATGCACCATCCTTAGGCAGTGAAATATTGTTCAGTTACTGGGCCATATATTATAATGTCATGTAAATTTAAAATAAAAAATATAGATACTACAATTGGATTTTGAAAAACATTAAATCTCGTAAGTCTATTTATATTGTACAATCAAAAGTCCATGTTGAACACTGGGTAACATTGAGACGAGGTCTCATGATTGTCAATAATTCTACAAACTTCAAGGTGGACAGAATCTGTAAATTAAATTATATAGAGATGAAAAATCTCAGTCTTAAGTTTATAGTAAAAACTAACCAAAAAAAAAAGACTCAGTCTTAAGTTTATAGTAAAAACTAACCAAAAAAATTGATTTCTAAGATGTTACTCTTGATTTATTTAAAAAAAGATGCTCACTCTAGGTAGGACATAATGCTAACCCTATTTATATCCAGATTAAATCAAATCTCCACTCCCATCTATTATCAAAATTATTCCTTAATCTGTGGAAAATAGTATAAGAAACAACTTCTCAACTGAAGACATATTTTATAAAAACTGTCAATAATACAATACCGCCCTAAAACCAGCGGCTATAAATTCACTGACATTACATATCATAAGCAAAATAAAAATAATAATAATAATAATAATAATAATAATAATAATAATAATAAAATATAAAATATTTAAAAATATCATATAAATATTAAAATAAAAATATAATATAAATATTAAAAATATAAAATTTCTATAAATATAACTATAAAATAAAATGTCAAAATATAAGGACCTGGAAATTGAAATAGAAAAAAATGTGGAAATTGAAAACAAGAGTTGTGCCAGTGATAGTAGGTGCCCTTGGAATGATAAAAAATGGAACAAAACAACACATTGAAAGAATCCCTAGAAATCTCAGCTTAAGAGATATACAAAAAATTGTATTATTAAGTACAGCCCACACACTAAGGAAAACGTTATCTATGTAATGCTGGGGATGATAGGGAGGATAGAAAAACATGAAATGGAGTCATAACAACACGCCACTACCTGCCTTAGGTCTCCCCGCAGACTTGGTTGGTAGTGAGACCAATGCAGAAATCTAAATATGATGAAAAATGACATAATAATAATAATAAAAAGAAAGAAAAAATATTCAATAATAAAAGAAGGCAGTAAATACAAACAAGATTTACAGTTAGTAGATTCTGTAGAAAAGCAAAACAGAAGCCAAGAACCAACTATTGCGGCAAAAAATATGAAAATGAAAGCCAAAGATAAAGCTCTTGAAAAGATGAAACAGCGCTGGCAAGACAAACCTCTGCATGGCCAATATCCAGTACGTGCCAATAAATCCAATGTTGACAAAGTTAATACTCATCGATGGTTACGTGCATCTGGATTAAAGTCTGAAACTGAAGGATTTATACTTGCAGCACTAGACCAAAGTCTTTTCACGAGAAACTTTCAGGCAAATAGTATGCATAATAATATGGATCCAAAATGCAGGTTTTGTGATAAACACCAAGAAACAATAGACCACCTAATCTCAGGCTGTTCTGTGCTTGCCCCAAATGAATATAAAAATCGCCACGATAGAGTTGGGCAATATTTACATTGGGCAATATGCAAACATTATGGAAAAGCTGTAGGCAAACACTGGTATGAACATCACCCAGCACCGGTTACAGAAATAGAAGATGTAACCATTCTATGGGATTACACCATCTACACAGACAGAAAAATTGAAGCAAACAGGCCAGACATTATTGTTAAAAACCAGAAGGAGAAAACTTTTCTATTAATTGATATGGCTTGTCCAGCGGATTGTAACATAGCAATCAAGGAATTTGAAAAACTGTCAAAATATAAAGACCTGGAAATTGAAATAGAAAAAATGTGGAAATTGAAAACAAGAGTTGTGCCAGTGATAGTAGGTGCACTTGGAATGATAAAAAAATGGAACAAAACAACACATTGAAAGAATCCCTGGAAACCCCAACTTAAGTGATATACAAAAAATTGTCTTATTAAGTACAGCCCACACACTAAGGAAAACTTTATCTATGTAATGCTAGGGATGATAGGGAAGATAGAAAAGCATGAAATGGAGCCATAACAACACGCCACGACCTGCCTTAGGTCTCCCCGCAGACTTGGTTGGTAGTGAGACCAAAGAAGAAATCGAAATATGATGAAAAATGACATAATAATAATAATTGTCTTACTAACATACATAGAAACAACAAAGATCTGGATGATACAATTAGTTAAACAACATGAAAACAGAAAGAAAAATATTCAATAATAAAAGAAGGCAGTAAATACAAACAAGATTTACATTTAGTAGATTCTGTAGAAAAGCAAAACAGAAGCCAAGAACCAACTATTGTGGTAACATGTCAATATGAACGTTATGGTTAAAGTTTGATGATTAGATTGATTGCGGGCATTGGATAGAAAAACTAAAAACTCTTATGGCGCATAATACCCACAAGCAGATATTGAACGATTATTTATTAAGAAAACCCTTTTGAAATATGGGGCATTTTTATCTGAGCCTTGCGTAAGAATGAAATGATTTAATCTCTTGAATTACATAGACGGCAACAAGAAACTAATGGAAATTGTGAAGAACAGGTTTTGAAAAGGGGAACAAGAAAGTATATTCAAATGTAATTCAAGAAGAATATTACGTATCGAGAGAAAAGGAAGCATTACATTGCCAGTTTGTGAAAGCAACTGAGAGAAATAATGGCAAAATAACACGTCATTGTTTGAAAAGGAGGATATTGAAGAAAGGAATTGTATGTTCTGTAAAGTTGCTCATATCATGCTTTCGGTAAAATCAAACCTGGTGTCATATAAAAACAGAAGAAATAACACCATTTCGTATAATATGTGAAACATTTGATAAAACTATAGTATACACTGTGAGTGAGGTCTTAGCGCAAAATAAGCAAAATAAATAATAGTAAAAAAAGAGTTAACAAAGATATTCATTGAAAAGTCAATGCGAGAAGTATGCTTTTCAGTGTTAAAAGTAATGGGAAAATTTGACCGATTTAAGTTAGCGAGTCGGAAACATTTAAAATTTTATCAGATTTTTAAATAGGAAATTGTAAGAAACTAGATAGAAATAACCTGGGGAATTTAAGCAAAAATAAATTAGAAAAATATGGATTCATTTTTTAAACATTTCGGCCTTTTTATATAAACATAGGGCAAAAAGAAGAACCTGTGAAGTTTCAGTATGCATGGCTATAGATTTTGAACAAATTCAAAATCATTGCTAGTTATCATTACTAAACTTGGTAGAGTAACTGAAGGGAGAACTGAATAAAACCTTAGCAGGTTTACCTGGTAGAGTTATAGATAGCGGCTAAGATTGAGGAATCGGAGAGCCGAGTTCAAATTCCATTCGAATTCATTATATTCACTTACGTGCTAGGGAAAAGTATGAATACATCTTTTCTCCTTCAAGTTATAGGTAAATAACATGGCTATAAATTTAGTTTCTTGTTAATCTTGGGTGCCAAGGGAAGATAATCAGAATACAAAGTCAGACTTGTGAAGTTTGGCTTCCATTATTATATCTTGCTCAAGATAAACCACATCTACTTGCAGTACAGGGGTGCTTCAACGACTGTCCGGAGTCACAGGATCCGTTACTATCCCCGGTGAAACCGTTCCTGAAAGGGAGTCGCCCAGAGACAAATAAAATAATTCGAAATGTTTTAAACATATAAAGTAAATAAAAAGTAACATAGGCTGCTGCCCGGTATCTATGCATTAACGGATATTAAAAACAATATAAATCAAACAAGTATAAAAATACGAAAAAATTTGCATGTATGTAACGTACTTCGATATTTTGAGTAGAAAGTCTTCATCAGAAATAGAAAACTAGACCAGCGATTTTCAAATACTTTAATAATTTGTCAAATCAATTATCTTTGCACCGACCTAAAAAAATAATTTACTGTTAAAAGTAAATTGTGTACATTAAGCCACGGTAATGTTACAATAAAATGTGGAAAACTTCTGAATAGTGGACAGATAAAATCTATCTAAAAAATGTTTGCGTCTGTTGCTGAAGATAACAACACTAAGCTAAGTGACAAACTTATATATATATATTGTTCCGTCCGCGAACTGTCAAATACACTTTCTATAATTGTCATCTTTGATAATGGCTGTGATAACCCAAAAGCTTAGAAAGGATTAAAAAACATGTATCAATATTGTGATTTTCTTTCTTCTTTAAACGTAATGCTATTAAACTTATCACACGATATGAAAAGAATTTACATAAAATAAATAGACAAAACATGTCTATATAATTTAATGAAACATGCATCAATATATATATATATATATATATATTTGTGTGTGTGTGTGTGTGTGTGTTACTTACATGCTCTGCCAGGTAGTGATCGTCATCTAAGAGTAGCATATTTGTCATGGAGCAGAGTGCATCTTAGTTGTGTTTCCATCCGAGGTTATATTTTTTGAAGAATAAATACTCTGACATGCACAACCCCGGGAAAGATGCATGAGGCTGAACCACGCCTCAGCATTAGACAGCGAGATCGGTGGTCTCCACCAGGGCCAGCGCAGCCGAAAATTGTAAGTGATGGGCAATTTTTTGCTCTGGCCCAACGTACATGTTTGGTTTCCCCAGAATAATCTCGACTTGAGTCACATTACGTCTCAGTTGGGAGACGAAATCTTTCTCTCTCTCTCTCTCTCTCTCTCTCTCTCTCTCTCTCTCTCTCTCTCTCTATCTATCTATCTATCTAATTATCTATCTGTCTATCTCTCTATATATGCTTATATATGAGAAGTTTACATTGAATACGGGCGACAAAAATAATTTAAGGAAACTTTACTGAGTCTTTCATTTACAGTCTGATCTGACCGATATGCTTGCAACCTGGATCGCAAGTAGGTGGTGATCATATATATATATATATATATATATATATATATATATATATATATATATGTATGTATGTATGTATGTATATGTATATATATATATGAGAAAGTAGCTAACCTAGGGAACCACGAACTTACCAAGACTTCACCAAATTGGATTTTCAGCAATTTGGCCCTCATGATATATGTGTTATTCATAGATGATGATGATCACTACGTGGCAGAGCATTTAAGTAACATATATATATATATATATATGTGTGTGTGTGTGTGTGTGTGTGTGTGTGTGTGTGTGTGTGTGTGTGTGTGTTTGTGTGTGTGTCTATCTGTCTTCGTGTGTATGTGTCTGTCTGTCTTCGTGTGTATGTAAGTTTATTTGACTGCATGTCTAATACTTTATATATTGAATTGTTTTTTGCGGATTATTAATATTTGTATCTGAATTATATAGACATTCTGGAGATAATAGTGATTTATTGATAAAGTAGTACAGGTCTAGGGAGAAAAGGTGATTGAAGGTATTTCGAAAGTATTTACTTTTAAGTTTATATGACTAACCCGATTAGATTTGGCACTCGGCTCTCGTATTTCTAATTCCCAGTCGTTATCCATAACACTATGCACATCCAAACTTACACCACTTGGTATTCTGAAGCGATTTCCCATCTAGGTACAGACCAAGCTCAACGTTGCTTAACTTCGATAATCATACGATAAGCGTTGTTTAAACGAGATAAGTCTGTAAGTCTGTATATATGAATACAACAATATTGAAAAAAGTAAACTATTGCGAAATAACTATAAAAATTGTTCGAATTTAATATAATTCTTCATGTTGTTAAAATGTAATAAAGTTTAAATATAATAAGTATATTATAAAAAGGATGTTTCCTTTTTTAAATTCTAATATCCATGTATTTTGCCTGATGTTCAGATAGACATGAATTACGTTAAAATATAAAGTATAAGAGAAAGTAAAGAAGAAAAGGATGTTGAAGTAAGAGAATAAAAACAAGAAAAGGCGAACGAAGTTTGAAGAAAAGAAAAAAGTGACAGAAAGATGTTATAAAAGTCATCCAAATAAAAAAGCCAAAAAAAAAAAAAATACAAAATTCAATGTTGCCTGATTTTGCTAGGAATAGAGAAGGCGCAACTACGTTTTCATTTTCTCTACTGGTGACCTTTTGGGCCTCTTTTAAAAACTAAACTGTGCTATATTAGGCTACTAATGAAAATAAAGTCAATTCAAAGTCTAGTAGCCTTTGACATTCAGATGTAACCCAAATCAGTAATTAGAGTGAAACCAAGGGGGATACGACTGACCAAGTATTTGTTCGAAGGAATTAAAGAGAAAGGCAAATATCGCCTGGAGATTGCAATGACGAAAAACAATAGAAAGGGCACCATATGCAGAAAAGCATAAAAAACAGAGACATATATTCAATTGTGTTTTCGCATTTTTCATGCATAAAACATATGACCAGTTTGTGAACATAAGACTCAGCAAAAGAATTAAATATGGATAATTGTCAAATAGTCATGGGCAGACCTTTTCACGCCGATATTGATTGTCATTCAACCTGTCTCTCATGAGTTTATCACATCCAGAATATCTTAGTTATCTCCCTTTAAGTCAAATCTCAAGCTCACATGGCCCAGTGGATAAAAGTGTTGCTTAGATCTAGTGACTTGGCGCAAAGAGTTGTGAGTTCAGTACCTGACCACAGCAGTGGTGAACAATAAACCTAGGGAGTTGAGTAAAACGAGATAACTAAGACGTTTAGAGCGGCATGACTCATAGAACTAGAAAAATCTACCCACTGAACGAAATAAAGGGGACAGTACGATAATATAGCATCCCTTCAAATTATGTTTTACCATATATATTCTTCATGGACAGGAGTGTCGAATGAAAGATCTGATGTCTAAACCAAATATAGTCACTTAAAATAAGACCTGTTTGGATATTAAGAGTGCGGATGAACTTTGTTTCTTGTACAAATATTTTACCTTCTCTTTTCTACTGGTTTGTGTCTTCTCTTTTCCTCTTAATATAACTCTTCAACTTCCGGTGGTCTCGTGTATAGAGTGGAATTTTGATGTCTTTCCTCAAGTGATTTTTGCCTTGACATTTATATATATATATATATATATATAATTGTTAAAATATATATATATATATATATATATATATAGTTTTTTTTTTAGCAACAAAAATATAGTAGATATAATAGTTAATTAATAATGCTGATCTTAATTTTATAAAATTTTAATACCAATGCCCACCAAGATTAATTTTAAGTCTTCCCACATATTCTCCAAAGTAAAAGTTACTTTACTCTGATTGGTCCACATTGTACATACAATAATGCCTCCCTGATGAAAGAGGTCTTGCTTGTCCTTAACCTTTTAAAGCCATTCATTTCGAAATAACAACATCACTTGAAAAGACACAAAAAGTGTCGAAACAAAATAGCTACTTTTGTAGTGATATTATAACATATCAATGTTATAATTTATTAATAAATATTATTATATATATATATATATATATATATATATATATACCCGATTGAATAAGGAACGAAGAGGGAACAATTTTTACAACGTCCAAAACATTAATTTAAAACAGTGTTCGATATATAATATATAGCGCTGTGAATATTTATCATAAATTATATTTTAGAACATGTACAAAATTTTATATATACACTATAAATCGTAAATTTCTTTCGACATTAAACCTACAATGTCTCCTCAGGTGGTGTGGACAGAAACAGGAAAATCATATGGTATAACCCTCCTTTTAATCAATCAGTTAACTTCAAGCTGGGAAATTTCTAAAACTCATAGATAAGTATTTTCCTAAAATTAAACCCTATTAGCAAAATCTTCAATAAAAATACCATTGAACTAAGCTATAGCTGCTCCAACAATCTAGATAAAATAATTAAAGTACATCATAGCAAAATATTAAAAGCACACAACAAAAATAACTCCAACACTAATACCAGTCTGCCCCATAATAACAACATCTTTAACTGTAGAAACCCAAACCAATGCCCCATGACCAATAAATGTTTAACAAAATCCCTGATATATATGTGTTCGATTTTATCCATAGAGAATCCTGAAGATGAAAAAATATATATCGGAAATACCATGAACGCATTTAAAAAGCAATTTTACAATCACCTCTCATCCTTCAATAACAAAAAAAAAAACAACATATGACGTCTCTCTCTAAATATTTTGGAAATTAAAAGACGAAAATAAAACACTAAAGTTAAATGGAAAATCCTCAAACGAGCAAGAACAGATAAATCAATAAAGGAACCATGTTTCCTTTGTCTTCAAGAAAAAACTGAAATCATTAAATATATGAATAGCAACAAGCTTTTAAACCAGAGGCATGAAACCACAGTAAACTGCAAGCACATTAAAGAACTAACCTTACAATCATGTTAAAAATACTACAAAAGCAGGAGCTAGCCCCCCTAGAAATGATACACCTTCATTGTACTAACAACACTCCTACATACAGCACAAGCTGTGATCTAATTTTTAAGAAAATTTTTAAAAAATTAAAATTTCTATAGAAAAAATCGATTCCCTAAATTCGAAATTAAGGCTAAATGTACAAAATTAGATTAATTATAAAAAGTGTTCTTAAATACACACATTAAAACTTACCTTATTACCTTAAATACAAACACACCTATTACCTATTCACCTATTACCTTAAATACAAACATTTAATCTTTCCTCATATATAAACTTCTACCTATTACGCACCTATTACCTACTTACCTATTACCTTAAATTTTTAACATTAAATTTTACCTCTTACATTAAATCTTCCCACAAAATGTGATCTAATTAAAATTAAAAATTTAATAGAAAAAATCGATTTCCTAAATCAAAAATTAGTGGTAAATATACAAAATTACAAAAATTATAAAAACTCTGCTTAAATACAAAAATGTTCTGTACAAGATAAGCATTAAGTCCAATCACATCCCTATCCACCCCTTACACCTCCCTACTATGCTTTTCTAAGAAATCCAAAGGATACAGTCTAGTCGCAGGAAAATAAAAACTTACATTATAACTGGCAATGTTAAATCTGTCTACAAAACTCCCAGACACTCATTAATCAACTATATTCACTACCCACATCTCTTTCTTCTAAATTCAAACGGAAAATTGACAAGACTTATTCCCTTATCACAAAGCCCCACCAACCTCCCACACACAATTCACCAGATATAAGAAATGAGGCTTTCCATTCCTGTCCACACCACCTGAGGAGACATTGTAGTTTCAATGTCGAAAGAAATGTACGATTTTTAGTGGATATATAAAATTTCGTACATGTTCTAAAATATAATTTATAATATATATATATATATATATATATATATATATATATATATATACTAGTGAATACAGAACGAAGAATTCTTACAACGTCCAAAACATTAATGATCAGGCATTGAAGTTTCAAACTCTGTTTAAATAAAAATAGATAAAGAAATATCCACGCCAACTATTATCGGCTCTTCTAAGAAATCCATAAAGATATAGTCTAGCCAATAGATAATTAAAACTTACAACTGTCTAGAATCAAAGACTCTCATTAATCAACCACTTAAGAAACACCCTCTCAACAAATTCCATCGGTCACAGACTTATCGCTAATCCCCACCAACACCTCTAACAAAAGACTCTCCCCAAAAATTTCCAACGGTCAATGACCACCCGCTATCATTAACCCCCACCAACACCTCGAACAAAACTAAATAAATATAAAGAGAAAGGATTTCCAGTTCTTTACACACCTCCTGATGGGGTATTGAAGTTTCAATGTCGAAACGAGCGTACTTTCGTAGAAGCTATATATAGAATAATTATGTACATGTTCTAAAATATAATTTCTAATATATATATATATATATATATATATATATAAGAAATTATATATATATATATATATATATATATGTGTGTGTGTGTGTGTGTGTGTGTGTGTGTGTGTACTATAATCATCCGCAGACAGATCTGTTTCGCTGTATCACAGCTCATCAGTACGATTAGACTCCGATCGCTTCCTAACCCAGGATGGAAACCCGAACGAATTTGATATATATATATATATATATATATAATATATATATATATATATATATATATATATATATATATATATATATATATATATATATATATATATATATCAAATTAAAGAAACTACAAACATTGTGTGTGCTTATTTTTAATAGAATCCGTTCATACTCACGAATAATTTTTTCCTCTTGCTTCAAATATAAGAGTTATTTCAATAACTTTCAATCAACTGGAGGAGGTCGGATCGTACAACCACCGAAACATCGTGTACATGGAGGATAACGATAAAAACGATGTAAATAATTATAATGCCTCATCTCAGAAATATAGACAAATATTGAAGGCGTAAATTACTGCTCTCCTGATGCCAAG
This sequence comes from Ascarosepion bandense, assembly GCA_037127315.1. Taxonomy (NCBI): domain Eukaryota; kingdom Metazoa; phylum Mollusca; class Cephalopoda; order Sepiida; family Sepiidae; genus Ascarosepion; species Ascarosepion bandense. Next base: position 126,706 of record JBBBDQ010000145.1, on the reverse strand, counting down.
CAGAAACGGTTATTTGTTTGAGATTAAATAAAAGCACTTTTGTTTTGAAGTCGCCTATTACTTGTGTCTGTGTGTGTATCCATGAATACAAATATTTTTCTCACAAAGATGTGTATGAATTGTTCCTTACAAGTGTGTATATGTGTTTCTCTTAAGAATGCAAATGTTTTTCTCAAAGATAGTGTGATTTCCCTGGAACCTATATATAATCTTCTTTTCTATGATGTATATCTGCTTCATTCAGTCAAGGATGTCTGGAGGATGTACAGGTTTCTCTCAAAATGCATATTTGCTTTTTTTTTCAAGGATATAAATACGTATGCTTCTCAGATGGACGCATATAATTTTTCCTCAAGGATACATACGTGTTTCTCTTATGGATATACGTGGATCTTGCTAGAATGTAAATCTTTTCCCCCACAAGGATGCATATATGTTTCTCTTAAGCACGAATATTTCTTTCAAATGTATTCATTTATGTATATTATTTTCTCCTTTTGTATCTATCTATCTATCTATCTATCTATCTATCTATCTATCTATCTATCTCGATCCTTTTCATATATATATATTGTTGTCTTTTTATTTTCTATTATAATATATATATATATATATATATATATATATATATATATATATATAAGTTTTTCTTTATAATTGAATTAAACCACATATATATCTACCTATCAACCTGTGTCAATTATGATGTTTTCATATAAACTTATATATGTTTACATATATATATATATATATATATATAGAGAGAGAGAGAGAAGGGGAGAGAAAGAAAAATACAGAGATACAAAATATTATATATATATATTTTTCAATTAGAATCTCTTCATAACTACGTCTAAGTGGTAATATCTATGTATCTAACGATCGTATTCTGTTCCTCTCTATCCATCTATTTGCTAACGTTATTACAACGTTTAGGCTGATCGTAGTGTATTCACTTTTTAGGGTCAATCAGAACATAATGTAATAAATCTTTTCTCATCTGCCATTGAAGGAGCTATTCACACGTGACAATACGCCGTTCGACATTTCTGGGTTTCGACTCGTACGTCACCCTGTGTCTTTGTTTTTTAATCATTCCCAGTGCTTCCAAACATTTCGAACTGTTGTGAAATCAGCTTATAATGATTCTGCAAGTTCAGCTTGTGCTTGACATGGGTCTTCATGAAATAATTCCACTAATTCTTTGGGTTCAATTTTTGGTGCACCAGAGCGTTCTTCATCTTCAACATCAAAATTATTATTTTTTAAGTGACTAAACCAATCTCCACATGTTGTTTTCGACAGAGCATGGTTGTCGTAAGTCTCAAATTGAATTCTATGAGCTATGGCTGCAGATTTCTTTTGAATATATTATTGCAGTAAAATTCCCTGCAGATATACTTTCTATGCCACGAAAAGCTATATTTTAACATTATGAAAAGTTGTTTACATTTGTGCGAAATGGCATACACTGAATTTCAAGCTTGCTTATAGTACTTCCCTATAGACGCGTTACCATTTAAAACTGCTGTTAATATTCGTCTACTAATCTATCGGGGTATTTACAATTTTCATTATATATATATATATATATATATATTCATATCTATCAATTAGAATCTCTTCATAACAAACTATTTTTATCTACCTCAGTTTCTCAATATCTATCGTTCTTTTCATCTCTCTCTCTCTCTCTCTATATATATATATATATAAATATATATACTTAAAAAATTGTACATGTTCTAAAATATAATTTATAATATATATATATATGTATTGTAATTGTATTTTGATATTTTATATCTATTTATATTTATATGTCACATACGTTGTATATGCACTCATTTTTATATATCTATTAAAATCTCTTAAGCCCTCTCTTTCTCTCTCTCTCTCTCTCTATATATATATATATATATATATATATATATTCAAACACGGAATAGGAAATTGTTGATTGGATGACTAGTTATTTTGTCGTGCCTATCTGACCTTTACTCATCAGACGTATCGACGCGTGTTGCTTGCACGATTTATTTTTACAGTTTGGTTAGCCATTTCCCACGCCGTCCATCACCATATTTTTATTCGTAGGCTTTCAACTGGCGAGAGAAAAACAAAGCATTCTAAATGTCTTCTTCGACCCAGGCATTTATTTTTGCTTGCTTCATTGACAGAATTTGGTATTTCTAAACAAAAAGATCCGAACTCTATGGGGCAAGATGTTGTCGGTTGCTTGTTAAAGCAACCATACACTGGACAGTGGAGTAGGATTTCACGCAACGAATTTTTGACTAAACTCTTCTTTCAGAACAGGATACGTTTTATAATTTAAACCAAAAGTTTATCTACTTTCTATTTTATTTTATTTTATTTTTTATAATTCTTCATTTTCAACACCAACATGATTGCGGTGGAGTGAAGTTTCTTTAATTCTTTGCCATCCTCAGATAAGAGTGAGCTCAAATCATTTTTTCTTTTTAATCATTTCATCCCAAGCAAAGCGAGACGCCACTAGTTTATAGGGGGTTTAGTCAGTCACTTAATCGCTTTGGTGATCAGTCTCTTTCAAGACAATACTGACTGGGCAGAAGATTTTCCCGCAATAGGTTGTCCTTCCTTTCTGCTGTATACTGGTTTCCAACCAAGAACAGAATCTGTCCTGCTATTCAACCCAAAGCTGCAGTGAGAAGAGATAGATTTATACATCCTCCAAAGATATTTTTTCGTAAGTCACTGAAATAAATGCGACTGGAATTCGAACTTGGCTCCTCGATTTCTCATTCACAGCCGATATTACAGCACAGTGCATATCTGCAGTTACAGTGAGGGAAAATGGGTACAGGGTTATTTAAAAATGGATAACATGTGAATGGGATTCAAGAAGATAGAAGATGGCAATTGATATTGCAAATAATTTTTAGCAGATTGTAGGGAAGCAAGTAAATTAAAAGGTAGATCCACGGGTGGAGTGCATGAAAAGGAAACAATGGAGTAGAAGTTGCGGTTATATTTAATTATTTCAAGAGTAAAATGGTGAGGTCAAGGTTCCAATCTAGTAGCAATTTTAAATTCACGTAAACGGGGCACCAAGGAAAAAGGTTAATCACAACAGTTACTATAAAAATATTTGTTGAAAAAACAGCGGAAAGGCACGTCACGACGGTGAGAAAGTGACTGAAATCGGGATTCCAAATCAGGTCCAATTACTTTGCGGATCCTTCCTTGATTTTGTCGATAACCTCGAAAGGAATAACTGCGTTAGATTTATAAATGTGGAAGACAGAATCTGACTAGAAAATCTTTATGGCTAAACACACAGACCCAACATTTCTGCCATCTCCCTTTGTGAACAATGCTAACGCTTCTGCACGATTAATTTTATTAAACGTTTAGGGTGTGGTTTCCGGCTTTCTCTTTTCCAATCTTTTCACTTTTCTTTTTCTTTTTCAATTTTTTTTTCAATTAGAATAGATAGACTAAACTATCGCCCGGTTCACACTCTACCCACGTCTATTGTACAGGTGTAGAAGCTCATCCCTTGTTCCCTGTTTAGGATGTGTTTTCCTGCTTTCTCTTTTCCAATCTTTTCACTTTTCTTTTTTTTTCTTTTTCATTTTTTTTTCAATTGGAGTAGATAGACTAAACTATCGCCCGGTTCACACTCCACCCACGTCTATTGTACAGGTGTAGAGGCTCATCCCTGGATCCCTGTTTAGGATGTGGCTTCCTCTTTTCCAAATATTTTCACTCTCACGTAGCCCCCTGCACATCAGTGGCGTTACCGCCTTGTTCGGGGTGATATGATAAAAAAAAACCTCTTTTCCAAGTGACAAGGTATTGCGTGCCTGACGCTAGTCTATTCCAATTTTCATGGCAAATGTTCAAAAATTCTGCCTTCCGTAGTTTGTGCATTTAAAACCTTTACATCTAGAACACAACATCAGACGTACACAAGGAATAATCATCACCATTACCTTTCATTGGAAAGCAAAAGATTCCACTGATTTTCGTTCTAAGGACCGCATCTAATTGAAACAGACAGACAGACAAGAAAAGGTTTCTTCTATCACTAAAATTTCAAACTATTCATTTCTAGGGTTAACTTCAACGGTTCTACATATTTTCTTATTCCGCGCTTATATCTTTTTCTTACAACAACCTAATTTAATAACCTTCAAACTAGACTGTATATTAGATCTTCTTTTTGTTTGACTCGACAGTAAAGAAAAAAAAAACAATTAAATGTGTAATTTTCGAAACAAGTGTAAATTGTAGATAGTAAAGAATAGAATTATGCTTTCTTTTGGGAGGTATTGTAGAACTTTAGGCTTTACCAGTGTAAATTAAAGACATCTCGAGAATTATATATTCGGATAACGCGAAGAAATGAGGACTTAATAATCACCATTAGATAATGGTTAGACAAGTCAAATGAACAAAATGAAAAAGAAAAAATAATACCAACTAGCTTTATCTTTCTAAACATTCAAATAAATCATTTTGATAGAAGCTGGTGAAATTACCCTTTATAAAAACTATGTGAACTAATGAAATATGTAGATAATAAATCATTATATATATACATATTATCCCAATGGCTTTCCATAGTTGATACTTTCGCCCCCACGCTCGTGTGGTCATGTGAGACGCCATAAGCTGTAGTGCGATTTTCGCTTCCAGCACGCACGCACGTATCCCCAGTTCTCCACACAAACAAAATAGTGACTACTACTATCGTTCATCCGTGAACTGCTCGTTACAAACGACATTATTTTCGTCTTTGAAAATGGCTGATGTAAGTCGAAAGCTCAGAAAGGATTAAATAAATACATGTATCAATATTATGATTTTCTTTCCTCTTTCAACGATAATGCTATTAAGCTTATCAGCCGATATGAAAAAATGTACATAAAATAAATCGACAAAGCTTGTCTATATTATTTAATGAAAGAAGCATCAATATATATATATATATATATATATATATATATATATATATATATATATAATGGAAAAAAATTATGGAAAACGTAGGTTTTAAACCCACTGTTCATGAATTTACTTTTATAAAGTGTGCTCGATACAACGCAGAGCTTTATATTGTAATGGTTGTTGCAATGCTTTATAAAAGCATAGTATGACTACACAAAAATCTTCACATTTCAGAGCTACGTTTGCTCCTCATCTGGTGACATACTATGTTTTATAAACCATTGTAACAACTATATATATATATATATATATATATATATATTGGCTTTTGAAAAAAGAACATGAAAGCTGTGCTGCTTTAACTTTAACATAAAGCATTATTTTGAGAACTGAAAATTTGAACCGTATAATCCTTTTATCTGGAAGCAAATACTTGACAATTTCCTTGAAGATGAATATAAAACATGAAACAAGACAGATGTGCTTCAACAGAAGGACTGCAGAGAATATCATGGGCGGATCTTCTAGGCAACGAGAGAAATTTAGGGAAACAAAAGCTATTCTTCTTTGTCTTCTTGCCGTGTCGCTTCAGAACGTAGGCGATGATCACTTTTTCCACGTCTCCTTAACACTTGTAGCTCTGATCATCCCTTCTCCTGTTACCCCTCCCAAGACCTCATTCACCATCCATTTACTCAAGTGATTAGTTATTTAATGCTTTGTCTTTCCCTGTCTCTTCTTACTTCTATCCGTCTCGTAAATATCAAATTCTTCAAACCGTCCTTCCTCATTACAAATCCCAAAAACTTCAATTGTTTTTCCTATGTTAAATATCAGTTACATTTTCGTTTTCATTCTCTCCAAAACCTCGTTGTTTCTCACAGGGTCTGTCCACGGCCTTTTCAGTAGCCTTCTGTAGAACCTATTTCGGTTCCATCCAGTATTTTTCTCACCTTTCACGTCCATGTCAGCTATCAGCACTGTATCATTCGCTTATCTTATATTGTTCAGATAGATCCGCCAATGACTATTCCTGACAGAAATTGTAGAATTCACAGAAATGTCTCGCTGTATAGGCTGAATAGATCTAGTGAGAAAAAATATCCTTGTATTACCCCACTTTCTATCTTTGTATTTTATCTAAACGAGTTTCCTGTATGCAGGCAGTTCGCTGCAAGTACAGGTTCTTGATTACCCTAATGTCTTTCTGGAATATGTCAAGGTTGCCGAGCGTCTCAATCAAGTCCTTGTGGCGTAAAATTCAGAAAGACTGACTGAGCAATTTTTACGTTTTATCAACCCTTTTCAGTTTATTTAAAGCCAGAAAAAAATGTACAATTGGTGTAATTTTAGGTAAATATTGTGGATGTAAGAAAAAAGTCCAAATGACTTCCTCATATTTCCTCTTATTCTTCCTGCACGCGGTCTTGTCAAAAGTCTTCCTATTCAATCTGATCAATTCATTTTTGTGGTACACTTTGTAGGTAATCAATTTTTCAACATTTATGTAACAATGAAGAAAGAGTTAGGGTGATACATTCGTATTTCTTATGACTCAACCTAATATACAAATGGCGATGGATGAAGAGTCGTCTAAATAAGGTAAGAAAAGAAAATAATAACTCATTTAAACAGATATATTTACCAAAATCGCACATTTTTCTTAAATTACTAAAGTGTGAAGTTATTCAGTAAAATCAGCATTGGTTTCAACCACAACATCCAAACAATTTTAGAATCTCCTGAATCTCCTCTGGAGGGTCTCCTTTTGATAAATGCTGTCATAATCCGTGCTTTCATGTCATATTTTGTGTTACGAATAGTTTTGTTGATTTCCGACTTAACTGCGCTCCACAAATCTAAACTTATATATAAATGGAACTTTGTCTGTGTGTGTGTATGTGTGTGTGTCTGTGTGTGTGTGTGTCCGTTACCTATAGACTCCGAAATGACTGACTGATTTTCGTGAAAATTAACACCGTTGTACTATAAGCGTCTGCAAGCATTCTTAGCTAGGTTTGTGCCGAGGTACCCCCGATAAATATCGAAAATCGATAATCCAAAACTTCGGGTGATAGAAGGAGTGGTCTGATTTTAATCAAATTTGATACACTCATAGACAAAGATATAAGAAACGATATTCAGAAGTTTCTTACAATAGTGCAGAAAATCGATAATATATATATTTATAAAAGCCAAGATGTTTGTGTGTGCGTCTGATTATCTCTATTTTTTCAGCCCTTTTATTATAGTTTTTGCTTCGGGTTTGGCTCTAAGTAGGTATAATTGTAGTTTTTAGTCTCAGCCATGATACCATTTAATCAGAGGACTTATTTAGCCTTCAAAATTCAGTTTACGACAAAAAAACATATTTGATATCGATACCAGGAAATCAAAATTGACTTACAACCATTCATTTTTCTTTCAGTCTATGGTTTCGCTTTAACTGGAAACAACTATTACTTTTTAGTCCTTCGTGCCAACGTTCAAAGAGTTTGAGCTCCAGGACCATGGATTAGTTTTAAAGCTTTCAGTACACCGAGCAACGCTGGGCTATAGTGCTATTATTATATAAAGATATTACAGTCTGGTGAGTTAATAGCAAAATTTATGTGGGGGTGTGTCTGCAGAATTGGTCCGAGAGCCTTTTGTTTTCCTGAGTCTGTGGTATGATTCCGAGTCCTGTTGCTAAATATAGGTTCTTTCAGCAGAAAATTTCTTGACACGGGAGTTGGGACACTACATTTTCAGTGCACTTGATGTAGGCCTTAGTATTGAGTCTGAGAGCCTGTGGGAAAATAAACGGAGGCATAATGTTGCCATCACTAGTGATCATTCCAAAAACTTTCGTAATCACCATTAGACTCATTCAATACTAGCGATCATTTGCCCCGTCCTTAGCTTTAACCGGGAATCATCATCATCATCATCATCATCATCATCATTCTGCGGTCTCTGCCGAGATTGAAAATCTAGTCATTAGCTGAATACTTGATGCTTCGCTAGAGCTACCAATGGTGTTTTTGTCATGACACCATTAGTAGGCCCATTCACCCTCATTGAGAGAAGGATATCCCGCGCCAGTTTCCCAACCTGGTATTATTTTCAAACCGCGTGGTAAAAAAAAAGATATTATACATAAACTACTGCTTTTAGAAAACAGTAATTTTTGAAAGGATTTTTTTTCTTATTACAGTGTCATTAAAGATATTATGCATAAACTACTGCTTGTAGAAAACAGTAAATTTGAAAGGAATACTAAGCAGTACAGCATGCAGTTTCCAAACTTATAGTGAAGTGAATTTCTCTTTTTCTCGCAGACGGAACCAAATTGACTCCCACTTTAATCTTCAGTCCGCAAAATCAGAGAAAAACATGGTGCATGCGCGAAATAAAAAATATGAAAATGACGATAATTTACCCATCGCATCCAGCTTACGTGGAAGATATCAAAATGTCTCCAGACTTTGTATTGAATAAGTGCACAGTTACTGAAAATAATAGTATATGTCATACGTGTATTGAGTACTGCTGCCACATCTGGTCGAGTGCCCCTTATATTCTCCTCGAGGTTCTTGACAAAATACAGCGAAGAATCTGTAATATGATTGATACCGACTTGGCTGACCGCCTGCAGTATCTCTCTCACCGGCGTGACGTGGCTTCCCTGTGCCTCTTTTATAAATACTTTCATGGCTTCTGTTCTGACGAACTTAAATCACTGGTGCCCCCCAGATGTGAATTTGCACGAGATACTAGATTGGCAACTAGGTCCCACCTTTTTACAGTGAAACCGATGAAATGTAACCGCAATTTCTCCAACAGCTTCTTTTCTCGTACTTCCCGCCTGTGGAATTCCCTACCGCATGCTTGCTTACCCGACGGCTACAACCTCCAGGAGTTTAAATGTAAGGTCAATAGACACCTCCTAACAAACTAACTCACACCCACTCTCTCCAACCCTCTCCCTATGTACATCCTAAGTCGTCTACCACCCTCCTTCTGACATTTCCAATAGCCAATCGCTCTATGTAACCCTCTGCACTATAGTGGCAGTGGAATGCCTTGCTTGGGGACACGATTAAAAAAATACATAAGTATTAATTTGAAAGTAATCTTCAAAGTCACTCTATCTCTGGAGGAAATTACATGTTCAGCGGTTCCATGAAGACCCCCTGACATTCTCTATTAGCCGATACTGATTCCTGTATTGTGACAAATCTGATTGATTTTTCACAACAATGTTTGATGAGTTCAAACATTGCCTTTTTCCACAATTCCTTGCGGTTTACTGATAATTGCTTTCCTTGAATACTCATCATATTGTAATTCTTTCAACCTTAAAATGTTCATGGCTCTAAAATTCTGGTGATCCACATGAAACATGTGCGCCAGAAACTAGAACAATCGTTTCGTGCAAGCAGAATTTCCAAATTCTGAACAAAGGTTGAGAATGTATTGGAAAGATTGCAGAGCCGTTCTTACAGAACTTTACGAAATCTCAATAATTAACCATGAGTAGATTGCACGAAATCTATAGGTCGGTTGTTTCAGTAGGCTGTGCACCAATGAGCGTTGGCTGTTCTCATATTTCTTGGAATAGCATAACCCTTATAATGTTGGAACTCAAAGAGAAAAAACCTGCTTTATCATTATCTTAACGATATCGGTCAATCCTCTGTTCTTCTCTGCTGATCCGTATATTGGTAAATCATGTTCTGCATTGCAAATACTCTTCAGAATATTCTTTGAAACATTGTTTTATATTCAACATTTTTTGTGATGTATCCAAATATAGAAAAATAAATACGAATTTCGTGTCATTATGCTCTGCAAATTCAAAGTCGGTCGCTGTGTTGCCGAAGCCACCCCTTACATCAAAATCGAAGTCACCTTGAGAATGCGTTGTTGGTTACAAAAATGCTTTTCCGATAACCCTGAAGAGCCAGTTGTCATTACAAGTTTTTAACCGGAAATAAGCACATTATCTCAAGTAACAACGATGAAACTAACGCTTACAACTATATCCATATGAGTAGTTTACACTTTGCAACATTTTCGGCTGTTCGTTTGTTCCTTTAAAAATTGGATGATATATATTTTTTAATCATTTCACCCCAAGCAGGGTAGTTTTACTGCCACTGTTGCGCAGGGGGTTAAATAGAGGAAAGTGATGAGAAAGAGGGGTAGGTTATAAGGGATGTCAGGACAAGGTTAATTGACGGATGAGAATACCGGTGTCATGGAGGTGGAGCAGATGGAAAAAAAGTGCTTGAGTGAAAGTATGCGAGTTAGATAGAAGATGTCTATTGACCTTACATTTAAATTCCTGGAGATTGTAGGTATCGAGGAAGCAAGCATACAGAAGGGAATTCCACAGGCGGGAACTGTGAGAAAAGAAGCTGTTGGAGTAGAAATTGCGGTTACATTTTATCGTTTTCACTAGAAAAGGGTGGAACATAGTTGCTAGTCTAGTAGCTCGTGTAAATTCATGCATAGAGGGCACCAGTGAGCTAAGTTCATTGAAGCAGAAGCCATGAAAGTATTTGAAGAAGAGGAATAGGGAAGCCACGTCACGTCTGTGAGAGAACGACTGGAGACGAGCTGCCAAGTCGCTATCGATCACGTTACATATCCTCTGTCGGATTTTGTGAAGTAACCGATGTGAAGAGCATAGGCACCTGACCAGATGTGGCAGCAGTGTTCAATACACTGCACAGTGAACCCACCTTCTTAGCAGGGGATTTAGCTATTGATTCGATATAGTCATTCCACTTGAGGCCTGCTAAGAGTGTTAGGCCAAGGAGGTTCGCTTTTTGATCGAGGCGAGAGTAAACGGTGGTGTCGTCAGTGTATATGCATACTTGGGATGTTATTACCTCGGAAGGATCGTTAATATAGTTCTGAAAAAGCATAGGACCTAGAATAGAGCCGTGAGGGACACCTGCGTTTGTATGGTAGTATTAAGAGTCATGTCCTTTCAGTACTATCTTCATTGTGCGATTTGAGAGGAATGACTGCATTAGGTCAAACAATTGTCCAGTTATACCATAGCTCTTCAGTTTGTGTAGAAGGCTAGCATGCCAGACTCTGTCAAACGCTTTGGAAATATCCAGGGCAATAGTTCGAGGTTCGCTGTTCTAGTAGAAGAGCCTCGTATATAAACTCTGTGATGGTCGTTAGCATATCAGCAGTAGAACTGGTGAAGGGGAAACATACTTTTCGCATCTCGGAAACACCTCGGCGTTGATAATAGCATCGAGCACTTTATTTTATTATACTAAACTTCAATGATTGAGAAACATGAAACATTCGCTTTACATTAATATTAAGTATATGATGATGATTCGACTTATTGAAATAACGCGACGTGTACTAATGATCAAATTGCTAGAACCAAAATTTGGAGACCTCTTAATATTTGCTATGAGAATAGCAACATATTAGTGATAAACTTGCCACGTTGAAACTGCTGGAGAAGAGATTGCATAGTGGGGAAAGCCGTGGAAAATTTTGGGAAATCTCTGTTTTCTGGAAAGTGAGGAGTGAGTAGTTTTCTTTCTGATATTGCAGGAATACTTCACTTCTGATGTAATCATTTTTTTTAAACATGATCGCAGACGGTGTCAGGTAATTCATGAAGCATGTTGGGATCGTCATCCCAGAAATGTATTATAAAAATTTCACCTGCATGAATAATCGACTATAGGGAGATTCAAATCTACGCTTTATTGTTGGTAGCGATAACCTAACTAGTCACACATGGGTGCATTGATATCTACATAATAAAGCAAACAGGAGAAAAGAATGCGTACAGCGTAAAGATAATGGACAACTAAACAATGTATCCATAATACGAAATTGTGTATATTCTCTCTCTCTCTCTCACTCTCTCTCTCTCTCTCTCTATATATATATATATATATATATATATATAAACTTATTTTATAAATGGAACTTTGTCTGTCTGTGCATGTGTGTGTGTCTGTGTGCCCGTTACCTATAGACTCCGAAACGGCTGAACCGATTTTCTTGAAAATTTACACAGTTGTACTATAAGCGTCTGCAAGTGTTCTTAGCTAGGTTTTGTATCGTACTACCCCCGATAAATATCGAAAATCGATAATCGAAAAAATCGGGTTATAGAAGGAATGGTCCGATTTTAATCAAATTTGATACACTCATAGACAAAGACATAAGAAACGATATTCAGAGGTTTCAAGGTTGATAATATATATTTCAAAATTGATAATATATATATATATATATATATATATAAAACGCAAGATGCTTGTGTGTGTATCTGTTTAGTGTCTGTATGTCCTTTATACAAATCCACAATTTTTATCCGATTCTCACCAATGTTCAAACTTTGACTTACATCCATTCATTTTTCTTTCAGTCTACTTTTTAGCTTTAACAGGAAACAACTATTGCGTTTTAGTCTTTCATGCCAACGTCCAAAGTGTCTGAGCTCCAGGACCATGGATTAGTTTTAAAGCTTTCATTACACCCGACCAACACTGGGCTATACTGCTAGTGTATATATATATATATATATATATATATATATATATATATATATATATAAGAGAGAGAGAGAGAGAGAGAGAGAGAGAGAGAGAGAACTAGAACGAGAGCGCTAGAGAAAGACAAGAATTCTTTCAGTCCAAGCATGGCGGGGCGACCACTAGTGCCAAAAGAGAGAAAAGACTGTGTACAGGGGTATTAGTGATAGAATAAAAGACAAACGGTATTCAAGATAAAAGCTGGCAAATAACGTTGCGTTTAAATTTTTGAAGTTTGTATTTATCAGATTCTACTTGAATTTCTTGTATTCACTTACGAACAAATACCCCTGGGAAAGGTCTTAATATGTCTCTTCCCTCCAGTTATGGGTTAAATAATAGGACAGATTGGGTCTTATAGCCTTGCCTGGCGACCAGTCTACCGCAGAAAGCAATAGCAATCTACTGCGGGATAATCTTCGGTCCAGTCACTCATGTCTCTTTCAAGACATGATCGCCCAAAGTTATCAAGAAAGTGCAAAGGAGTTCCACAGGCAGTAATTGTGAGAAAAGAAAACGTTAGAGAAGTGGCGGTTACCTTAAAACATTTCATTTACATCCGAGCAAAACATAATTTACATCACAATGGTAAGGTAACTGGAAACGAAGAAAGAAAATATCAATTTAAAAAATAATGTAAGAAATATATAATATATAAATAATATAAATTGTTAAATTGTTAAAAAATTGACGGAAACTAGATATGTTCTTAAAATTTGTTCTTAAAACATCTCACGATGAAAACAGAACAAGCTGAGTTATATTATTAAAAGTGACCTACAAATGCAGAACAAATTGCAAAATACTGTACATTCTGCTCTCCAGCTGTTTTTAAATTCGAATATATATACAGAAACTCGCATAACAGTCTGTGTTTTAGCTGAGATGATAACTACATATAAAAAACAAACAAACTGAGAACATATTCGAGGTGTGGAGTTAATTTCTAGTTTTTCACGATGTAATCTTCTTAAAGGACAATTTTAGCGTTGGGAAAAATCGGCAAGATATGGCATAGATATGGGTTTTAGATTCCATTTATGCAAGCTTCTCAAAATAACCCATCAATATGTATGATTTGACTACCGTTCGAATCACGTATTTATTCTTTTCAGCGTTAAATTTTCTTGTATCGCAGACTGGCAGGAATTGCAATAATGATGCTTTTTTTTCACTTCTCTTTAGGCGTTAGGCTAAGAATTAGATTATTTGTTCGACGATAGTAAAAATATAATCTCATTCTTGAGTTAGTGATAAAATTCAACCATAATGTATTAGCGCACACACCTTGTTGTAAAGAAATATGAACAAGGTAACATTAATGACACTGCTTGTATATAATGTCAGTCCTTAATGAATACTCTTCTTTGTGCTATGCTAAGCAAACTTTATATATATATATATATATATATATATATATATATATATATATATAGATGTTAGTTATCAACATACAAGCCTGTTTCGCTGTATCACAGCTCATCAGTATGGCTAGATACATCCGCTTGCTTCTGGCCGGGATTGAAACTCGACCGATTTGGTGTCAGTCGAAGTTTCTACCTCCTAAGCCATAGGCGCATGGAATCTGAGAACGGAAATTTTAACGTGTTGTATATAAGCAGTGTATACACACGTCAGTCACCGAAAGAACTCAGTTCTTTTATTTAGAATAATGCATATATCGCAGAAGTGAAAACTGTTCTTAAATTCTTTTCTCTAGAGAGCTCAATCGAAATGAGATTATAATATGTTAATCATCCACATACAAGCCTGTATCACAGCTCATCAGTGTGATAGACACATCCACTTGCTTCTGGCCGGGATCGAAACTCGACCGATTTGGTGTCAGTCGTATACACACGCTGATCACCGAAATAACTCAATTCATTTCTGCAGAATAATGCATAGGAAGAAAGTTATGAGAAAGAGTGACAGGTTACAGGGCGTGTAGGGAACTGAGAAAGAGAAGGGTTAAGGTACTGCGAGTTGAGTGGACAGAGAAAGGATCATGTTAGAGAGGATGCAGGTTATCAAAATAGGAGATGACTATTGACTTTACACATAAACTCCTGGAGATTGCAGCTGTCGGGGAAGCAAGTAAACGGAAGGGGATTCCATAGGCGGGAAGTGCGACAAAAGAAGCTGTTAGAGTAGAATTTGTGTTTGCATTTTATTGGTTTCACACTAAAAGGGTGGGACCTAGTTGCTAATCTTTTTGCTCGAGGAAATTCATGTATACGGGGAACAAGGGAGCTGAGTTCATCGGAACAGAAGTCGTGAAAGTACTGTAGAAGAGACACCGAGAAGCCACGTTGTGCCGGTGAGAAAGTGATTGTATCTGAGTTGCCAGGTCCGAATCGATCACATTACAGATTCTCCGGTGAATATATAAATATATATATATATATATATATATATATATATATATATATATATATATGAAATTGTGTACATTATCTAAAATTTTTCTAGATTATATTACTAATTTAAATAAATAAATTTAACACTGAGTTCTTCTCTATTGGAATTTATCTGACTTAAATACGAAATATTCTACGTGTTATATATATATATGCATCTATTGATCTTTATAGATAGATAGATAGATAGATAGATAGATAGATAGATAGATAGATATGTACATTGAAGTGGCAAATGGATATTGACTTCAATGTCTACAACTATATTTAGAGACGCATTTCAACCAATATATATAGCATACCTTAAAACTATATTTTATCAAACACACACACACACACACACACACACACACACACACACACACACTCGTATATATATATATAAAAGAAGAGAGATCAACATGTTGAGACATAGATAGATAGATAGATAGATAGATAGATAGATAGATAGATTGTAAAATAACTTAATGATATTCAGATAGATAGCAAAAGACTGTGAACCTAATGCACTTAACCGGAAAAATATTCCATATAAAGATTTAATTTATGTTTATATTATTCAAACATGAAAACTCATGCCAGTCATCTGAATAAAAGCTCACTCGGTCATGTTAAGCTGTCAATAGATTTTTCTCTATTACGAGATCTTATAAGAATGCCAACTTAGTCTGAGCGGTTCTCTATTTACAATATAGCATGAAGCGTAAATATGGGCAATAAAGTTTCGAGCCCAGAAGAAATTAGTGTTATTATTATAATTTGAAACACATGTTCAATTGCAAATCCAAATGTTGTGAGAGAAATGTTCCAACAATATCAGATGTGTTCTCCTCAAGAAACTCATGTTATTCCAACAACGGACAAAATGAATCCATTTAAATTACATTTATGTTAAATATTAACCCGATAGAAAGTTATTAGAAAGTTAATTAGACGGTATGTCCTAAAATCTTTACGAAGAATAGGCTATGTTAGATCTTTGAAAGAGGCGTTGAAAAGTGAAGTTTATAAGAATATTGCTGATAGACAGATATTCGTATTTCACAAAACTGATGTCTTGAGGAACAGACATCGGTAAGATGTTTTCCCAAACGGTATAATTGTTATCTCTTCAAGTCAATAGTTATAATTACCGAAGAGCTCCATGAACATTAATTCTTGTACTTTCTTGCATTCACTCACACACTAAGTTTTTACCTTGTGTATCTCTAGGGCTTGCATTTGAAAAAAAAAAAAAAACACACACACACACACACTGTTCATTATGCTTATAGGAAAAACTATTTATTATTAGATCCCTCAAAAATAAAAAATTATTAAATAAACGTAACGAAATTAATGTCATATGTAGACATTGTAAATTATTCACATTAGAAAATGGATAAAACCTAAATTAAATAACATGCTCACCGACGAATTAGGTAAAAGTAAAAATGAAAATAAAAATAAAGCCAAAGATAGAATAAGTTAGTTGTCCTTTTTTAATAATTCCCCACTTTATATCAGGATAGTAAACTTTACAGCAAATTGATAGATGGAGCGAAAAAATAGCAGTTCGGGGTTTACTTTTGGAAAAAATCTTTTCTTTAACAAATAGACTAGAGGGAAGGGGATTGGTACTACCAAGAAGAAATATCACATCAAATATAATAAAACTAAAGGGAAAATGATAAGATCAGATAAATGCGAAGAAAAGCAGACAAGAGAGGAATAGGGTCAAGGAAAAAGAAAAAAAGAGGAGGAAAAAAGTTGGTTAGCATAGAAATTCCTCGAGGTCAAACACATAAGTGAATCTGATTAGCCACATACACACACAAAACAAAAAAAAAACACCCACATACATTCACAGTAAAGCGAAAGTATTTGCCATTTAAATGTAAATCGTCTGCACAACCACACCAGCATTGCCTGATGATGAGAATTAATCTCGAAACATAGAAATTTCCATGTAGCAATGAAAAATTGACATAACCATATAATTAATTCCGTTACATAATGCAAACCTCGTTACATCATCCTCCTGATTAGGTCCTTCAAATATGTTATACGTTGCTTTCCCCTGTCTCTTTTTCTCTCTATCTGGCCTGTTAGTATCAAGTTCTCCAAGCCCTCCTTCCTCATTGCATGTCCCAGGAACTTGAGATGTCTCTTCCTGATGCTCAGTATTAATTTCCTTTTTGTTGCCATCATTTCAAAGACCAGAACATTACTCACATTTTCGATCCATGATATTCGCAGCATCCTTCTGTTTAAATACAGTTCAGGTGCTTCTAGTTTTTCTTTCATCTTTGATGATATTGTCCAGCATTCACTGCCATGTTGAAGAACTGACAACTCATAGCAATCCAGTACTTTCTTCTTTGTTTCGAGCAAAATTGTTTTGTTTCTTAATACTTTACTCGGCTTTTGGAATGCTTCTTTCGCCATGCCAATTCGCCTTCGGATCTCAGTGTCGCACTTTCCGTCCTCTGTTAGAACATTTTCAGGTACTTAATTATTTGTACTTTTGAGTAAACATTCAAACATATTTGAAGGACCTAATCAGGAGGAGGATGGAACAAGGTTTGGATTATGTAACAGAATTAATTATATGGTGATGTCAATTTTTCATTGCGAACGGATGTGCGTTGTGGTACAGTGGATATCGGCTCGGAGCGAGAAACCGGGGAGCCGGGTTCGAATTCCAGTTGAATCCATTGTATTCACTTACGCGCAAATACCCTTGGGAAAGGTATTAATCCGTCTCTTCCTTCCAGTTATGGGTTAAATAATAGGACAGATTGGGTTCTATAGCCTTGGTCGGCAACCAGTCTACCGCAGAAAGCAATGGCAACCTACTGCGGGATAATCTTCTGCCCAGTCAGTCATGTCTCTGTCGAGACATGATCGCCCAAGCGTGTATCATGTATGGCACCTGACTGACTGACTTGCTCTATTCTAGTATCCCCGACCTGTAATTGGCATATTGGGCTGCCCTTTTTACTGATGACCATGCATTCGATTTCCTTGCAGTTTATTTGTAGTCCTTTCTTATCACTCGCGTCAGCTACCTTCTGTAGGAGGTCTTGTAGTTTCTTTTCTGTGTCTGCTATAAGCACTGTATCATCTGCATACCCTAGATTGTTTAAATTGTGGCCTGCAATGACAAATCCAGGCATAAATTTTAGGGTTCTGAAAATATTCTCGCTGTACAAGTTGAAAAGACACTTCCTTGTCTTAGGCCACTTTCTATGTTTGTATATTTGCTAAATTCATTACCTCTCAGTATGCAAGCAGTTTATAACACTAATATTAAATATCTATCTCTCTGTTTATGCCTCTTTCTGTCTGTCTGTCTGTCTGTCTGTCTCTCTCTCTCTCTCTCTCTCTCTATATATATATATATATATAGGAAAGAATATTAATAAAAAGTTTTGAATTTAAAAATGTACTTTTTTTTAACAGTATTTGTTTATTTTTATTAGAAGGAAATTACTGCAAAAGTAATTCAAACTTACCAAAAAGGTAGCTTTTAAAATTCCACTTATCCTATCGGCACAATGCTTCTATGACGGTCTTTGGGAATCCAATTCGTAAAAGTTCAAATAATCTATTACTCTTGGGGTCATCAGGAGAGAATGTGCACCGTTTCGGGGCCTTCCTCTCTACGGTTTTCATTGCACACCGGCCCCCCTCACTGATGTGAGGCCCCATTGTATTTTACCAACCGTTTCAACGAAAAGCAAAATTGATTTTAAAATAAACGGTTAAAGAGAAAAATATTTTCACGTTTTTCTCCACGTTAGCGCGAAAAAGTTAGCATATTGTTCTATTACGACATATTCCACGTCGCGTCTCTCTTTTTCCAAATCCACATTGAACCATTTTCTGCTAACTCTATTAATTTCTTTATACTGCGGGCTCTGTTACGGCCTTTTATTCCTATTTCACCCAAAAATTTGTACAGGGTGCTTGACGCAAATCCTCTTGCTCCAATTTCCACAGCCTTAATGCTTACACTATAACCTTTTTTTTCCAGCTGTGATTTTAAATCGTCGTATTTACTTTCTTTAAAATCATGGCTCTGTTCCATTCGGCTTTCATAAGGAATTGTTAATTCCACTAAAATGATGTTCTTATTTGAGAACAGAACAATATCTGGTCGAAAACCCTTTTTTGAGATTATTTTTGGGTAATTGATACTCCAGCCTTTAAGGTCTGCAGAGACTTTCCAATCGTTACCTGATTTAAGAAGGTTTTGTCCAAGTGTAGCTAAGTTTTTGGGCTGTTTAGAAGAGGCATAAATTCTTCCTCCTTTTGTAACAAATTTGTGGGTTGACTTCGAAGAATCAGGCTTCATATACTTTTTTATGACTCTGACCAACTCATCCAAAACATTATTGTCTCCATGTATATCTTCCATTGGCCAGAGCTGTCTTACAGGAACTAAGGACATGTTCTAATGTCTGAGGTTTTTCTTTGCACAAGGGACAAGTTGGATCATTTTCTTTTTTCCATTTCACTAGGTTGTTTTTAGTCGAAAGCATATCATACGTAGACCGTATCAAAAAATTTAACCTAATAGGAGCCATTTGCCAAATATCTTGCCAATTAAGAGATTTCTGTAGGGCTTGCTCCCAGTTTGCTTGCGATTGTTGAACACCTTTTAAGAGTCTTTTATTATCCTCGTCGTTCCTTACATCCTGGATGACCATGTTTCGGCGATCCTTCCCAGACGTTTTCGACCACCACTGGTTCTCAATTCTTCCTAACCCTTGAGTTCCAGCTTGAGTGTATCCAATGACTTCTTTGAAGGCTAGATGGTCGTTAGCACTTTTTATTGTGTCTCTGACCTTCCACTTTCTGCCTGTTTTTAAAGTAGGATTTAACGATCTAACTACTTTATCCTTTGAGTCATCTAACATCAATTGTAGCCTGATTTTATCGGATTTGAATTCTTCTACAATTGACTTAAACGGCAATTTTAATTTTGCCTGTCTACAATACAACGCAATATCAGAGAGACCTGGAGGTAAACCCAACCATTTTCGAATATATTTATTTATTGCTCTCTCCATTGTCTCTACTTGATTTATGCCAAATTCATACACAAGAAGGGGCCACAAAAGCATAGGAGTAAATACGTGTTGAAGACACCACACCTTGTATTTTCCTTGGAGCGGACACAAATTGATTTTATTAAGACCCTCTTTTAAAGCCTGACATGTTTCCTTAATTTGGTTGGAATCATTTATTTGGTGATCATACCAACGGCCCAAACTTTTAACTGCTTTCTCTGTCACAGTAGGTATTCTTTGTTTCCCTACTTCGAAATTTATATTTTCTTTTAGTTTTCCTTTCCTAAGAGAAAGACTTCTAGATTTGTTAGGTTTGAATGCCATTCTGCACCAACCTATCAAATTGTCCAATAAGCTTAACAGTATTATTATTATATTTTATATTTCAGACCGCCTCGGTCCTTCATCAGAAACGAGTGATTTTTAAATTTGAATTAGAAACGTATTTCACGATAGCGTCCGAATATTTTTTGTTTACATCACGTGGCGTGTTTGTTCACAACATGCGGCACGTCCGTAGAGAAAGTCTGTTTGTTTTAGATAAAAATTTCTTGAAATATAAAATATAATAAAAATAAACAAATACTGTTAAAAAAAAAGTACATTTTTAAATTCAAAACTTTTTATTAATATTCTTTCCTATACATATTAAGACAGTATACGTGGATGATCATCACTATATATATATATATATATATATATATATATATATATATATATACACACACAATCATGCATTGAAATCTCAGGTCTTCGTGGTAGAAAGTTAGGCATTTCTTCATATTTTTCAGGAAATTTAAATGACTGAAGAGTGATAATCACGTTTTCAATTGGCATAAAACACAGTGTTCCGGAACTCATGGTTCTACCAGTAAGGTGCACTTTGTAAGATCTTTTGACCAATGGTATTCTACTAAATGTCGTTGATTAAAACTGAACAGGAGCTATGTCAGTTTGCATTGAAGGCCTCATCAAAATTTAATATTATATAAGTGAGTGAGTGTATGTAGTAAAGTGTGTGTATGTGAGAGAGAAAGAGATAGGTGTGTGCCAGATATCATTAAAGCCTTGTTTCGGGATCACATTCAGCTGCCTCGTAGCATTCTCATTAATCTCGTCCAGAAGCTGAAATGTCTTCCAGTCAAACATCGATTTTATTTATGCTAAAAGCCAGAATTGTTGGCACGACTAATAAACAATAAAATGAGGATGCCAAATTCGACTTATGCAATGTTTCTCCGGAAAAACATTCATGCTTTGGACATGAAGAATGGGGACTTGAGTTTTTTATATACAATAAATGTGAATCACAGTCAGTCACTGAAATCCATGAAGCGTTGCGCAGTAATGATCCCGCTGATTTGCTGTGAACATGACCCAAATGATTCTAGAGATATTCAAATTGGCAGTATATATACGACATAGCTGACAATGGTGAAAAAGCTAGATAGATAGATAGATAGATAGATAGATAGATAGATAGATAGATAGATAGATAGATAGATAGATAGATAAAAAAAGATAGATATTGGAGAAATGGAAACTGCTAAAGAGATAGATAAGAAAAAAACTACTTCCTGAATGAATAGATAAATATAAAACGACAGTGATATATATATATATATATATATATATATATATATATATATATATGTGTGTGTGTGTGTGTGTGTGTGTGTGTGCATATATCGATCTCGCGTGTGTAAATTGAATTTAAGAAAGTTATAAAAGAAAGAAAACGTACGAATGTTTCTTATTTTTTTCTTTCTCTGGACAAAAACTGTCCGACTCAAATATCGTATGCTTATTTAATAGAAAGTCCCGCGATCCAAAATTACATCGACTCTCAGTGTCTGCTTCCCCCGGGGGAAAATAATTCCGTTTCAAAGAAGAGAAACAACTAAAGTTAAAGAGACCGAAAACATAAGATAAACAGCCGTCACAATTTGGTTTAAGTCTTCGTTGCAGCGCTTGTTAATATTGTTATTGCCATAGGTTTTATCGAGGACAACATTTTCCTGGCGGTCAGATGTCGTTTGTGGATGATACCGTTTGCTCCAACACTATCTTCTTTACTCTTCTCGAATCTGCTCATGACGACATACACACACGCAAACTCAAACTCACCCACACACCGACATTAATATATATATTTATATATATATATATATATATATATATATATATATAACTTTAATCCAAAAGGAAAAGCAGGTAAGTAAATCCCAAAAACCCGATCCTAATTAATATTAATTACATTAATATTAAAATATATCAAGGTGAAGATCTCAATGCAATTTATATCCAAATTACAGAGCAATTATTGGAATTTTGTTTTATTTGATATATATATATATATATATATATATGAAATAATGTATATATATATATATGTATATATATACAATTGTCTCTGTGTGTGTGTGTGTGACCAGGTGTAAATTTTCTCAAATGGAGAGTATCTGTAACAGGACAAAATAACAAAAAGAAGAAATGAAAAAATTTACTTAGCAGATGAGTTTCTACCAGAAGACGAAACGCATCGGTGAAGTAAATTTTTACTCTTTTATATATGGGGGGGGGGGGGGTTGCGATGGACAAATTTTCTTCTAAATTAAGTAAAATTGAAATTAACACTGACATACTATTCTAGGATGTTGCAGCTAAACTATTTCTTTTTAAGTTATGTTATTTTTACGGAACAGTTAGGATGACACATTTGCCATTACAGGTTTTTCTTTGAACAGAAATTTCTTATGCCTCAACCTAATATACAAAGAGCGATGGCAGAATTGTCATCTAAACTAAGCAAAAAGTAAATAATAACTCATTTTAACATATATATATACCAAAATTACACAAAAATATCTTTAAATACTGAAGAGTAAATATATTGGATAAAATTTTAATTGGCTTCAATTACGGCCTCCAGAAAACTTCAGAATCGCACAAAGTGCTGACCGTGTTTTTAAAATAAAACACTCCTCTATCTTCAGACATATACCAAAAATAGTTTACATTCAGTAAAAATACAAAAATAAAAATCGTCCTTGATAATAGCTAAAGAGTAGCCTCAAGCGCTGGAATATGCAGAATTTTTTGACAATTTACACACATCGTGTCCAGAAGTGTCCTTTTAAAGCTATTCACTCTCCTGGACAAGTGCTCTAAGGCACTTGAGATCAAACGATGGTATCCATATCGGAATACACATTCTCTTTATTGAGATTTCTCGAGGGCGGAGGCCGATAACTGTAAAATACACTGTTTAAATTAAAGACGGTAATGGGACAGGTAGATAGATAAGAAGATAATGGCATTTAAACAAATAGATATATAAAGACTTTGATAGATAGATAGATAGATAGATAGATAGATAGATAGATAGATAGATAGATAGATAGATATTAACACATTGATATAGAAAGATATATATTAAGATACTGAAATAGATAAAAAACATATTAACACGTTAAGATAGATTTTAATACCTTGAAATAGATAGACGGATATTGACACATTGATATATATATATATTAACATATTGAGATAGATAAATATATAGATATATAATAACACATTAAGATAGATAGATAGATAGATAGATAGATAGATAGATGCTAGTACATTCTGATAGATAGATAGATAGATAGATAGATAGATAGATAGATAGATAGATAGATATTACCACATTTAGATAGATCGATCGATAGATGGATATTACCACATTTAGATAGATAGATAGATAGATAGATAGATATTACCACATTTAGATAGATAGATAGATAGATAGATAGATAGATACTGAGTGTGATAAATTGACAAATATAGGCAGCTGATGTAGAGAGATAATTGTGAAAAATATATATATATATATAAAAAACTCTGAAAGAAATCTTGCTTTGGGCATTACTCTATCGAGCCAAATAAACTTATTCGTTCAAAAACAAATATTCGTTCATAATAAAAAAAAAGACACCAAGAAGACAAAATAATGAAAAGCACCAGAATAATCGAACTAACGGAAATATCAGCAACACCCACAGCAGCAACAAAAGACCGAAAAGATTAAACAAAAAATACGAAGGAAACAATTTATTGATTACTTCTTGAGGTTGTCTACATAGTAAGCTTCCTATTTATTTGTGTAACAATTGTAAGATAAAAGTGTCTATATATTCGGTCTATTTATTATCGAAAACTGATTGGTAAAAATAGTGAATGAAAATATCATGCTTTTATGAAACTTACCTACATATCAACCGACCAACATCAATATACACACACGCAATTGGCGCTTAATAATGTGCGTTTCTTTTTAACAAATTTGTTTCACCTACCAATGCGTTTGAATTGTGAATTCGACACTAACAATTTCATTCTGTGCCATAAATCGCACACATAACATTTTACTATTTATGTTTGTTCTTCCCCTTAGCTAGCACGTACGTTACGCCCCAGAATACCTCATAGATAATAACCATTAAGTTTGATAGCGTAGAAAGTCCTAAAAGGCATATCAGAGAAGCAACTTAGTTCTCTCGAGAAAAGAAATAAATATGTGATAACACTCATGTATATGTCGTTTATTTCAGTGAAATAAGATGAACACTACTCTAAGAAACTTCATAATAACGAAATGAAAATATGTAAAAAGTTACTGGAATAACATTAGATAGATCCATTGCTCTTGATCAGGTCCAGAATGTACAGTATTTTGCAAATTATTCTGCATTTGTAGGTCACTTTTAATAATATAACTCAGCTTGTTCTGTTTTCATCGTGAGATGTTTTAAGAACAAATTTTAAGAACATATATAGTTTCCGTCATTTTGTTAACAATTTATATTATTTATATATTATATATTTCTTACATTATTTTTTAAATTGCACACATAGCATAAACCGCACACATAACATTTTACTATTTATGCTTGTTTATCCATTACCTAGTAAGTATGTTACGCCCCAGAATAACTCATAGATAATAATCATTAAGTTTTGATAGTGTAGAAAGTCTGAAAAGGCATATCAGAGAAGCAACTTAGTTCTCTCGAGAAAAGAAAAAGTATGTGATAACACTTATGTGTTTGTCGTTTATTTCAGTAAAATGAAAAAAATCTTATCAATTTTGATTTTTTTCATTTGAACCTGCCACCCACTTACTTCATTAAATAATGATAATCATTTATATGCATGGTTGTTATTGGAATATTTTGTTAAAGTTTTTTAAAAATATAATCGGGCTTAAGAAAAAAACAGCAATTTGGGAATTTTTAGTTGACCTCAGTAGACGCTTTACACTTCCAACCTTTGCTCGTTTTTTCAAATGTTTCACTTTCTGTGATATTGATAAACATAAATGCTTTCTTCTTTTTTCGTTTTTCTACTCATATATGTATCTGCAAAAGTTTTTGTTATTTTAAATTATATCTTTATTGAGCACGAAACATCTGCTAAGTACTCCACAAACAAAGGTTTTGCTGTGCAATCGGTAACAAAAAAAATAAAAAATAAAAAATGACACCAACCTACATGGACTGGGAAATTACCACACAGAACATATAATGTCTCTTACAACAGCTGCACATAACATAGGAACCTTCCAAGTGTTTTCTGATATTTTTACTTCGTGGCAAGTCATGAAAAACATTCAGATTTTGGAATTTTAGCTAAAGGATACTCATTCTGTAATAATATTGTCTGTTTCTTATAAGGAAGCATTAAGCATTTTTTGATCGAGCAGTCAGTGCTACTTACGGTTGAAATTTTTAAAAACTTTCTCAAAAGTCAATTACTGAATGATTTTCTTCCTAAATTTTTTGTTTTAGGTAGCGAGGAATGCACCTTCTTGATCATGTCATTATTTTCTTTTTAAGTCACATGTTATGTTCATTTATTCGTTGCTATCATTTCAAGTTCACAAGTAATTTTTTACAATGTTGTTCACACCGTAAAAGGCCTGGGAACCACTAAGATGCACAGTTTATGCAGATATGTGGGGAAGTACCTTATTTAAGAACCTTAATAATTAATACACATCAGCGTCTTTTTATGATGATACACAACATCAGCATCAAAGTGCCTGATTGAGAGATTTGGAGTTTTGAAGAGCGTGAACCACAACTTAATTGCAGTTGTTCCCACGCCCTGTCTGACACGATTTAGTAGAACCCATTAGCATCCCAGCTATGGGCAAATATTAAACGTCCAAATAATAATTAATAGTATATTTTTATATTAAAATGACTAACAATACATTTTATGATAAAATTACATTTGATGCTATAATAAAATTTAAAAGTACATTTATATAGTAAAATTATCAACAATATAGTTTATAATTTACAATTTACAATGTCTGAAATTACCTTTACTCTGAAACTATGAGATTATGTACAAAATAAGATGAAAGAATATTTAGCACAGAATATTTCGAGTTCAGCATTAAATAACCCATGGAGGTTGCTATACTGCCCCCCAAAAATCAATCAGTGAACCATCCAGTTTGATTTTAGTGAAGAAAAAAAAGCATATATAATAAGTAGAAAGAAAGAAGAAACGATAGAAAAAAAGGAAGTTTGAGGAGGCAATAATGCTCTCGTGCATTTAAATTCTGCTTCATTGAAACAGAAAGCATTGTCAATTGGAATCTCTTCATATGTATTTTTTACTTCCATAAAAATTACATGTATTCATATTTATGATTGCTAATTCAATACTTTCTTAATTTCCACCGATATTTAGTAAACATTTAACGAACTTATTCAATCATTAACTTACACATTAGAAAATTAAAACAGGAAAACTATTGATATTAAATCATTTAAGCGTTTATTTAAGCATTAGACTTTCATTAATTCAATTTTATTTAAAGTTTTGAGATAGTCAACCCTAAGAGCTAAACATGTCCTTCAAAATCGCAACGGTCACAGAACAAACTTTATAAAGAACAAATTTTCATGCGGCAGTATCCAAAAAACGGGTTTTCATGAGGCAGAGACCAAAAATCAGGACACTGATTTCTCGTATATGTGCTTTCCTTTTCATTTTCACTCATAACTTATATTTGAATCAGAATGAGTAATAGACATCACTAAGACACGCCATACCAAGTACACTGTAACGAACCACACTCATTCCGTTTGTATCCCACTAGTGACACGTAAGTTCCACTCGAACAGATTCTTTGTACAAATAGCTGCTTTATAGAACCGACTCTCAAAGGGATTGAATTCCAGATCACAAAAATCTTGTTCAAATATAGAGTCAACAATTATCTTCCTCACTTATCCCTATAAACCGTATTTCTTTCACTGTAACCTTCTAACTAGAAACGCTTTTTGCTCTTGTACAGGATGAACACTACTCTAAGAAACTTCATAATAACGAATTGAAAAGTATGTAAAAAGTGACTGGAATAACATTAGATAGATCCATTGCTCTTGATCAGGTCCAGAATTAGGGTTGAGCGAGAAATTAACATTTCCCTTATTTTCATATTTTCTTTTTTTTAAATATTTTACCCCAAGCAAAGTCAGGATCGTCACTGGTACTGGATGAGGAATGAATATGATTCAAAAAGATAGAAGATGGCAATTGACGTTGCATTTAACATTTTGGAAATTGCAGCTATCAGGGAAGCAAGTAAACAGCAGGGAGTTTCAAAGGCTAGAAGTGCTAAGAAACTAGAGTAGAAGAGGCGGTTAAATTTGACTATTTCGGTAGTAAAAGGGTGGAACAAGACGGTGATACTTATCTAGCAGTATGCGTTAATTCATCTGGTCAGGGCTCTTTAGAGCAGTTCTCATTACATTTTGTAGAAAAGACAGAGGGAAGCCATATCACGTACTTGAGAAAGTGACTGAAGTCGGGCTGTCAAGTTATGATCGATTTCATTGCAAATCTCCCTTCGAATTTTGTCGAGAACCTAGAGATGAATAGCAGAATCATCTGACCAGATGGCAACTGTATTAAATGCACGGACGAATTGTAAAGTTATGAACGTGCAATATCGATTCTGACGAGAAAATTATTTTAAATATTACAAATAATTTCCAGTAGAAATAGTTTATAGACGCATATATATGAATAAAAACATCATTTAATATCTTGTTCCAGAATATGTTACGCTGAGGATGAACTTTTAAAAAGCTCCTTGAAATTGTGATAGAAAGCTAGATGGATTCAAATATTATTACTTGTTAAAGAAATTGCTTATTAGATCAATGATATAGATATTCAGAGTGATCCATTTTTGTGTTTCTATAAAATAACTTTATAAATATATGGATGCACGGGGAAGTAATAGATAGCAGCCAAATTGAGGAATTAGAGAGCTCAGTTCGTATTCCATTAGGAATTATTTTTTTTTTTAATCATTTCATCCCGAGTAAGGTAGAAATGCCACTGATGAGTTGGGGGCTACTTAACTGTAAAAAGATTAATTAGAAAAGAGCGAGGAGTACAAACTAGTTAGAAAGGAGCAATAGAAAGCTGAGAATGCAGGTGCGATGACAGACACAAAGGTGGAGCGAAAGGGAACTATATACGGGGGTGGGGAGAGAGCTAGAGTCCAGTGGTTAATAGATAAGTGTTGACATTGCATTTAAATTTCTGGAGGTTGTAGCCGTCAGGAAAGCAAAAATATGGGAGCGAGTTCCAGAGGCGGGAAGTGCGAGAGAAGAAGCTGCAGGAGTAGAATTGTCGTCTGCACGTGCTAATCCCTTTTAGAAAGGTATGAATCTTCAAAGTTATGCATAAAATAGTAAGACAGACTCGGTTCTATAGCCTTGGGTAGCAACCAGTCTAGAAGAAAAAAATCTGAATTCAAAACCATCCTGAAGAGGGTTGGGTTCTGTCATACCGCCGTGCTCAAGAAACAACACTTCTTCCATGGCTGCAGTAAATGTGTTGTCCCTACCACTCTAATGAGTCCTGGGATATCTAGATCTAGATTCTAAGTATATATTCTAAGTACAGGGTGAGAATAAAGTCACTAGACAGTTACTTATATGGGGAAAGTTTTCGAAGATTCCGTTTTTGCGAAGAAAACTGATAAACATCGATGACCTCAAGTAATTTATTCGAGCTGCATTAGCAGACTTAAGCCATCAGAACCGTTTGTGACATTTTTCGAAGCTTTCTCTCACATTGTGGGGAATCAGGTAGCTTGCAGTTCGGACAGTATTGGCAATAATACATTTCTGGACTGTTGATTACTTGCTTTGCCTTAACTTATTGTAAATGTATAGTGATTTTATTGCCACCCAGTAGAACTATAAATATGAAAGTGGACATTCAGGTCAACACCGAGCAGCGACTGTCTTTTTACGCTTGGCTGCTTTCTTCAGGCCATATGTGTTGGGTATATATATTTATATATGCTGGGTAATGGTGCATTATTATGACTGTTGGGGGCAATAATGGTTACGTTTCGAGTTATTTCGGGGTCTGTTGATAATAAATAATTGTGGATTCAAATGCAGTTTCGCATAGTGTTATTTGTTAACTTTTTTGCTCGTTATTTATTATTGATTACTTTAACAATAAATACAGATATATAGATACATATAATTAGATATATGCATAAAGATATTATAAAGTTACTCATCTAAACTTATTTATAAATGGGATTTTGTCTATGTGTGTGTGTGTGTGTGTGTGTGTCACTTACCTATAGACTCCGAAACGACTGAACCGATTTTCTTCAAAATCTACACAGTTGTACTAAAAGCGTCTGAAAGTATTCTTAACTAGGTTTTGTGTCGATGTACCCCCGATAAATATCAAAAATCGATAATCGAAAAATTGGGTTATGGAAGGAGTGGTCCGATTTTAATCAACTTTTATACACTCATAAACAAAAACATAAGAAACGATATTCAGAAGTTTCAAGGATGCAGTTCTTACAATTGTGCAGAAAATCGATAATATATATATAAAAGGCACAATGTTTGTGTGTGTGTCTTTTCATCTGTCTGTATGTCCTCTATACAAATATTCTTTAGGCCGAGTCTAAGCTCCAGGACCATGGATTAGTTTTAAAGCTTTCATTACACCCGAGCACCGTCGGGCTATACTGCTAGTAAAAAACATGGGTACTTATTAAAGATTCCGTTTCTGCTAAGAGACCGAGAAATATCGATGATCTAAGGCAGTTTATTCGAGGTGTATTTGCAGAAAACCGTTTGTGTTGTGACATTTTTCGAAGCGTTCTCTCACGTTGTAAGGAATGAAAGGAAACGGGAGGTTTGCAGTTCAAACAGTATCGATAATTAGTTTACTATTGTTTACAATAGAAATTTATTATTATTAACCAGTATTAACCAGTTCGCGCTTCCCGTCTGTGGAACTCCATTCCATATACTTGCTTTCTTGACGGCTACGACCTCCATGAATTTAAATGCAAAGTCAATTCCCATCTCTTATCCACTTAACCTCAGCTCTTTCCACATCACATGTATCTTGGTTCTTTTAATTTCTCTCTACTTTAGTAACTGTCTTCATTCCTGTGTTTACATCCTTCTCTTGCCACTCCCTGTAGCTGGTTCGACTTTGTCTTCATTGTTTTTCTGTCTAAAACTTTAACTCTCTTATGTAGTCCCCTGCATATCAGTGGCAGTACCGCTTTGCTTGGTGTGAAATGATTAAAAAAAGAAATCTCTGAACTGTTGATTAATTGCATTGTTTTAATTTTTAAATCCTTAAACAGTATTTATGTAGGTACTCCTGTTTGAAATAAACGGCTAGTTTTGTTTATAATTATTTTAATATTGTGGATTACGTTTTTGACCAGTGTATGTGAGAACACTTAATAAAAACAATGTGCCTTTTGGTCGGGTTAGAACCTGCATTTCTTTTTTGTCGGAGAAACAACCGTTTGACCAATCGTGGTTTAGAATGATCGGACACAGTTAGGTCAGAGTCTTAAAAAGTTCTATTTACCACTTTTGGGCATTTTTTCTTTCCGATATTCTTGTAAGTACAACGTGCTTCATTTCCTGCCCGAAATGTAAGCAAGTAAATGACTAAAGATTTAATGGGTTCATTTTTAATTCGACATTTTTCATACAGCGATCGTCATTTCTTTATCTTTATTTCAAAATTTCAGACAATGTTTATCAAACAGGTTCTGAGTTTATAGTACATCCCATTTTAATATATATTTTTTCATTTTAATTCCCAGTTTAAAATATGTTTACCAGATACACTTCAAGTCCATTTGATATTATTAAAGCGATATATATATACATATATATATTAGTCATCCAAATACAAGCATGTTTTGCTGTATTACAGCTCATGAGTGTGTCTAGACACATCCACTTGCTTCTTGCGGGGATCGAAATTCAAGCGATTTGGTGTCAGTCGGAGACGCTACCCACTAAGCCATAGACGTATGGAATCAGAAAAAGTGAATTTTTAACGTGTTGTATATAAGCAGTGTATGCAAACGTTAGCCACTTATAGATAATTCTTAATTTTTCTCTCTTTCTGTTGTATCACCGAGGTGGATACGATACACAGCGAAATTGAATTGTGGTGCGGTAAACGGATATACACAGGGCAGTACAATAGTTACAGTGAGCAACAAGACAAAACTTACAACACAGAGAGAAGGGGTTCAGATAGCATTAGTCGCCGAAATAATCATGATAGAATATTACTCAAATGACACTCGAATAATACGCCCGGAATGCTAATTTTTTAAACTCAAATAGATCATCTCAGACCATTGACCATTTCATCATTGAGAGTGTTGCAGGGGTGTCAACTACTCTACACTACTTTCTCGTACTTTACTTATCACATGTTATTGCATCATCAGTGCGGCTTAGTTGTGTCTCTGTCCTAGGAGAGATAGGAAGTTGAGAAAAATAAAAAAAATACTGAAAGATTCCTGGTCCCAGGGAACAGATATCTGAGGCTGATTCCCCTGCCCATTGCACTCGAGTGGTCACCAGCAAGGCTAGCACAACCGACAGTTGCGGGAGATGGGAAATTTTGAGGCCTGGCACTAGCGGACCCACTTGGGTTCCCCGATATCAAACTCAATATTGGGACAAAACATGTCTCAGTGGGTAGGCGAGGTAAATACCATACTCTATTTACCATGGTAAAAAAAAAAAAATCTATCCGAATAATTGATGTTAACTCCATAAAAGTAAATCTCTGTTTTCTTGATCACATTTTTCAGCTAAATTATTATATGTGAGCCACGACGAAATTTTAGAGAAAACGGAAAATAATACTTAACACCAGGAGAAGACAGTTGAGGGTACTGGGACAGATAATGAGGATAGAGCGCTTGGAAACGGAACAAATAGATGGTAAGAGGCACAGAGAAAAACAATGCATAACCTACTAAGTGCCCTTGACTAAACAGATAACAGAAAAGTGCTTAGAAAAAGAACAGAAATAAAAAGTTTATTAAAAGCTACAAGCGACAGGAAGATGTGGAGGCCTATGATCGGCTACTTTCTGAAATCACACGGCACATAAAGGTAGAGAATAGGTTGGCAGCTAGGTATTATACTTTCCATGTAAGTTCTATGTGTGCAGTGTTTTCCTCTCGTAGTTCGTGCCAGTGTAACTTCTGTTTTCTTGCTTTTCTCTGAACTACAATCTTCTAAAATTTAAATGCAACTTCAACTTTCATTTTCTTTCTCCTTGAAGATTCTTCTTGTATTACCTCTCTCGTTTACTCTCAGTAACATATTGCAACCTAATGTCTTTCTTGGGTTGGAATGCTTAAAATTACATATGTAATATGACTGGCTACTGTTTTTTTTTTTTTTAATGAATACGTTTGTTAGGATGGCTAGCCAGTCCCTGTTTCAAACACCTTGTGCTTGGACACTTTTGTGTTTTGTTTTTTGTTTTTTTTTTCATTTTCAAAAAAGACCATTTGAAGTTTGCACTACACTACAACTATGTTAGGGAAAACATTAGTTACAGATTCACCGAGAGAATGCATAAGCTGTCAGAATCGGTAGACTGAACAACGCTAAAACTCATGTCACGAATTGTGATTCGTGCCAGAAGAACTATCTACGGCTTCAAAACAGTTCCGTCGTTGGTGTGATTTTCAGGTAGCTTTGTTTTCAAAGGCAGCGCACACTGGGGGTGCCTCTCCATGCCAATAACATCAAGAAGCGACCTTCCTGACAAATAGAAATTCAAACTCTTTGTTTATTTAAATAAAACAAACGTCTTAACCACTTTGTCATATATATATAAGTAAACAATACCTAGTTATTTCGCTCTACCTAAGTATTGAGCGCTTTTTGTTAGTTGATTACTCGTATCGGTTTTTTTTTTCTTTTGGCTACGTGCTGACTCCGTCTGAGCTCTTTTGACTGATGTTCATGTACTTAGCTCTTTCTTTTTTAAAACCGTTTTTCCCTTCTTCGTAGATTCGTGGAAGCTTTTTCAACACGATTATAGTCATTATCGCATTTATATACATATATAGAAGTGAATACAGAACGAAGATTATATAGAATAATTATGTACATGTTCTAAAATATAATTTATAATATATATATATATATATCGAGAGAGAGAGAGAGAAGAACGAGAGAGGGGGAATGAGCAAAAGGAAACAGCCCAACACTCACCGAGAATTAAAGACAAATTGGTTCATGAAACCATAACAGAATGACACATATCGGTGCGTGAATACCCAAAAGTTGAAAATTACTAATGAAAATACAAAATATCTCTAGATAGAAACATCGGTTTTTACACATTAATAAAATGATTACATAATGTCTTATGAAAGCCAAAAGAATTCAGCTCAGACGATATTGAATAATTACAGTTGTTCTTCAATCAATCCGGAATAGATAGAAAAATAGATATTGAATAAAATGAGATAGATAGATAGATAGATAGATAGATAGATAGATAGATAGATAGATAGTGAAAAGAAAATCACCACAGTATAATGACTCTCGGTTGTGTGCCTTAAGTGATCTCCAGATTATATTCCCATGATATATATTTACAAATTTCTGTATCCAGTATGTGTTGTTGGTGTGTAGATAGATAGATAGATAGATAGATAGATCGATAGTGAAAAGAAAATCACTACAGTATAATGACTCACGGTTGTGTGCCTTAAGTGATCTCCAGACTATATTCCCATTATATATATTTACAAATTTTCTGTATCCAGTATGTGTTGTTGGTGTCTTAAATCTACCATCCGCCCGTACATTGAATACTGCTGCCATATCTGGTGCTCCTGTTATCCACCTATGGTTCCTTGACTAAATCCAACGGAGAATCTGTAATATAATCGATCCCGACTTGGCAGCTTGGTTACAGTCACTTTCTCACCGTCGCAATTTGGCTTAACTGTGTCACTTCTACAAATACTTTCGTGGCTTCTGCCCAGATTAACTTAGCTCACTGGTACCTCCATACATGAATTGTCTCGAGCCACCAGATTATCAACTAGGTTTCACCCTTTTACTACGAAACCAATAAATTGTAAATGCAAATTCTACTTCATCAGCTTCTTCTCTCGCACTTCCCGACTATGGAATTCACTTCCGTTTACTTGCTTTCCCGACATTTTCAAGAAAATTTTCAAGAATTCAAAGTCAATAGTCATCTCTTATCTCACTAACTGGCAACTTCTCTCTCTCTCTCTCTCTCTCTCTCTCTCTCTCTCTCATGCTTCTTTCTTCGTCCACTTCACTCTCAGCAGTATTCTCATCCTTCTCTTATCCTCTTCCTGACACCCCCTGTAGCCTGTCACTCTTTCTCAAAACTTACCTCCTATGTAACACCCTGCTCAACAAGTGTAGTAAAAACCCTTGTTTGGGGCGATACGATTATCACAAAAAAGAAAAAAATAACTTAGAATATAAACGAGAAAAAATATTAACAAAGAACCTCTTGAAAATGTCCAGTGAATTGGCAGACAGCTTTTGAAGTTTATAAAAAAATTATGAATACTGCAGAAGGTTTATATAAACACTTAGCCTGCAAAAAAAAAAAGATAAGACTTTAAGAACATTAACAAAAAGAAAAGACAACTTGACTAACATTTCTTTGGTAATCATATTCAATGAAATATGTTAAACAAAATATGTATGTGTTTTGAGTAAAAGAAGAGTGAAGACTTCGTAATGCTGCCTTCACGAAAGTTCGATGTCTATATGACAGAATCAACACTGCTCAATGAAACAGAAAACATTCCCTCAGTAATTCTATCAACGCTCTATGATGATATCGAAAATTTTATAACCAAAAACTACACCCTAAAAATGCTTCCGTATCAGTAAACTACTGAATAATCAGCAATTTTAGTACTAAGCACCATCATAACTTTATATTATATATATATAGTCATCCTCAGACAGATCTGCTTCGCTGTATCACAGCTCATCAGTACGGTTAGACTCCGATTGCTTTTAACCCAGGATTGAAACCCGACTGAATTGGCGTCAGTCGGCGATTCTACCTGTGGGCTATGGGCGTTCAGTAGAAGAAAGCAGATTTTTTAGCGTGTATACTTTCATTATACCCGCCCAATAGCCAGAGTGCCCTAATCCATTACTAAATGAGCGATGCGTACGCTCTACATTTGTATGGAGCACACTTTATAAAAGTAAATGCATGAACAAAAAGGTAAATAAACCTACGAGTTCAACAACTTAGTTACAATATATATATGTGTGTGTGTGTGTGTGTGTGTGCGTGTGTGTGTGTGTGTGTGTGTGCGTACGCGCGTGCGCGTGTGTGTGTGTGTGTTGTGGAATCTCCCCTTTGTATATGAGAATGGACTCGACTGAGTATGCATATTCCCCTGCCATAGAGAGAACAGCGGTTGAGAGTTGTGAGTAATCGTAGAGTTACGTTAAAGTTATCGGATAGTATCGGAACTGATACGTAAGTTATCAAGAAATACAGAAGTTACCCAGATATTACCGCATCTGAATTTAGACGCGCTCTGAGCTCCACTCAGTTAGTATAATATACACGGATATCCTATTACCAACGACTTCACTTCATGTCTTATATATATTTATTTCTTACTAATAGTATTCCTGGATTTACTAACCTGCGTTCAAGTTTGTATATTACGTTCAATATAACCTACTTTTCTATCTCAATATCTGTTTTTGTTGTTCATTATTTTGTGCGGTTCCCCACCCGGAATCCACAACAATATATATATTCGGTCGGGTTTCAATCATGGGTAAAAAACAATCGGATGTCTAACATACTGATGAGCTGTGATACAGCGAAACAGATCTGTCTGCAGATAACTATTTATGCTCTCACACTGATTGAGCACTCTGAAACAATGGTAGACTATGAAAAAACATTAGCTACTCAAGCATCTACGCATCGTTTATTCAGTAATGAATTAGAACACTCTCACTGGCGCATGAATACATGGTATATCACATGCTAAAAGGTAGAATCGCCAACTGACGTCAATTCGCTCGAGTTTCAATCCTGGGTAAAAAGCAATCGGATGTTTAACCGTACTATCTCTCACTCTCTCTCTCTCTCTCTCACTCGATATATATATATATATATATATATATATATATATATATATATATATATATAATAATAATAATAAAACTGACTCTGTACGTATCTAGATCCTAAAATTTTACAAAAGCAAACCTGACGAGCCGTTGTGCGAAACCGCGGTAGGTCTTGGCGATCTTGTGATTTTTTCACGTGTATATATATATATATATATATATATATATATCTATATATATATATATATAGAGAGAGAGAGAGAGAGAGAGAGGGAGAGAGAGGAGCAGGACGAGAAGGAGGAGAGAGAATAAAAAAATTACTAATCCACTATGTTACGCGGGTTTGTACCGTTCGGTATCGTTTGTTAACACGTGGGAATGACAGCAAAACGCCACTCTATATCCGAGACCAGCGGAAATTGAAAAGTTATATTAAGAGGAAAGGAGTTGAAGAAAGAAAAGGAACAGAAATTTATACAAGAATAAAAGTTCATCCACGCTTGTAACATCCAAAAGGATCTTTATACAAGTGCTATATTCCGTTAAGATATCAAATCTTTTATTCAACAGAAGACTCCTGTCGATGAATAACATATAACATGATAGTTTTAATGTATGCTATATTTATAGGATAAATTATTCAATACAAGAGATAGAGCATGTGTAAATATAAAAGTGAATACTGAAGTCAATACTCAGAGGCGACGGACTGTTTTATGCTAAACACAATCGTTAGGTTATATGTACATATCGGCATACAGTCTTATTTCACTGTATTACAGCTCATCGGATGTGCGTTGTGGTACAGTGGATATCGGCTCGGAACGAGAAATCGGGGAGCCGAGTTCGAATTCTAGTTGAATCCATTGTATTCACTTACGCGCAAATACCCTTGGGAAAGGTATTAATCCGTCTCTTCCTTCCAGTTATGGGTTAAATAGCAGGACAGACTGGGTTCTGTAGCCTTGGTCGGCAACCGGTCTACCGCAGAAAGCAATGGCAACCTACTGCGGGATAATCTTCTGCCCAGTCAGTCATATCTCTTTCGAGACATGTTCGCCCAAGCGTGTATCATGTATGGCACTTAACTGACTGACTGACAGCTCATCAGTCCGGCTAGACATCCGATTGCATCAAGCCGGGATTGAAACCCGATCGATCTGACATCAGTCGGAGTTTCTACCTCTAAACAATTGGAGCACGGGAATGAAAGGAAGATTTTAAATACGCAATGCTAACAAACGCCAGTTCAATTCATTGCTAAAGAACGTTGCGTAAATAGTAGCTACTGTTTTTAAAATAGACCATTTTCCCAGAGTAGTCAATCGACAGGCAAGAGAATAAATCGTCATCGGCAGAGAGCCCTGTTTCGTGGTATCACAGCTCATAAGCTCATGTACTTTCTAGCCACGAATGAAACCTGACCGATTTGATATTAGCCGGAGATTCTACCTCTAAGCTATTGGCTTATGCAGATTGTAGCGTGTTATATACACAATATAAACAAATGCCAGCAAGCAATATTGTTCAATAAATTGCTGAAGAACGATGAGTAAATAGCGGTGAGTAGTTATTGTTTATAAAATCTACCATTTACCCAGAGTGTTCAAAAGACAGGTGAGAGCATAGTGTGATGT
The DNA here is from genome assembly GCA_037127315.1 of Ascarosepion bandense. NCBI lineage: Eukaryota > Metazoa > Mollusca > Cephalopoda > Sepiida > Sepiidae > Ascarosepion > Ascarosepion bandense. The sequence goes on along the minus strand of JBBBDQ010000145.1, from coordinate 88,569 downwards.
GTCCTTACCTGTAACTCCAGAATTAACCCTTCGAAACACTATATATATACACTACGCCTCTCAAAGAGAGAGAGAGTGAAAGGTGGGGTTTGTAGTAGTTCACTCCAAACCAGACTGACAGTCATACTAACACCTTCCACATTTTGGATTGTTACTCTTTAATATATATTTGTTATTTTTACTCTGGTGGTCGTGTTGTTCTTTTCGGACCTTAACCTAGTCCATAAGACATAGTCACACGCATACAGCCCTGTTTTACTGCATCACTATTGTTAGACATTCGATATGTCCAACAAAGGTAGAGGCTTACTGTCTATATGAGTGCAAAAAAAGGCAAGAATTAAAGTCCACGGTGTTATTCAGAAATTATAAATGTTGGCGTGAAGAGACCCAAATCACAGTGACCGGGCAAACACTTTACCAAGTGTTTGTTCCACAAATCATCAGGTTTTGTAATGTAAGTGTTGGGGCGCTCTCCATCTTTCCACGGAAATGGACTATTCGAATCACTATATAAACTAGTAGTGATTATACCTCGAGAAAGGAAGTCGAGTAAGGAAGTCGAGTGAGCGAGTCAGTCGGGTATCGCACCGGAAGTGTTCTACTAGTCAATCTATCACGTCTCTACGACGATACTGTATACTAAATACCTTGTTCTGTATTCTACTAATCCTCACCTCTTGTAAATACTTCTCTTTTCTGTCAATACACCTACTTTTATACCATTACATTGTTTTGTATTATTTCACATAATTCTGTTACCCGACGTAACAGTACGAATATTCATCTCTCCGCCTTATCTTCTTAATGTTCACATTTAACCACATTTTTCATTTCTAGCCAAAGTACTGTACGCATTTAAAAGACTCAGACCATCGATAGTAGCACTTGAACACTGTGTCGGGTGAACATAAGAAAGTAAGGTAATTAAATTCATTTATTCTATGGTAAAAGTACATGAGGTAGTTCATGAAAAAACTCACTATACTGTTGGATCTTTTCCTACGCAGCTTTTGAAAGTTTGTCTTTAAACATGAATGCGCGGGAGGTTGTCGAGTTCTGTTGCCAGATATAAAGTTTTCTTTATATCTGGCAACAGAAATCGACACTTGACACAGGAAAAATCTACCACCAAAATGTAATTAATATAGGCCTGCGTGTTGAGTCATAGGTTCTCACTAACATATTCGGGAGTTCTTTTCTTATCAAGACGATCACAGTCAGATGTTCGAGTTGCCGTACCTTCGTAATCTCTATTACACTCTTCCAACATTTAAACGAAGCTAAATCAAGCCTTATAAAGAACGATATGTAGTAAATAATAATCTCCGCTCTGAAATGCATCGCATTGTAAACAAATGTAAACAAACAATGTTACAAAAAGTTCCTGAGAAACAGAATTAACAATCAACACATTTAATTTTTTCAGAGCAGAGATGATTATTTACGAGAAATCGAAATATTGTGTGTTATAAGGCTTGATCTGGCTTCGTTTAAACTGTGAAATCATTTCTGGTAGAGCGGGTAAGATGTATATCAAGTGAATTTTTCTTCTATATTGTTATGGATCGCAGGTACGAATCCTGCCGAACGACACACATATTCAGGCCAGTAGAATTATTTATATATATATATATATATATATATATATATATATATTTAATCATCTCACCCCAAGCAAGGCATTCCACTGCCACTATTGCGCATGGGGCTACATAGGGGAAGGTAAAGAGAAGGAGTGGTTAGACATAGGGAATGTCAGAATGACATATGAGTAAAGATAGCGAGGATGAGGGTTGGGCAGATGGGAAGAGTGTTTGATAGAATGGGAGCAGGTTAGTGTGTTAGGAGGTGTCTATTGACCTTACATTTAAACTCCTGGAGATTGTAGCCGTCGGGGAAGCAATCGTTTGGAAGAGAATTCCACAGTCGGGAAGTGCGAGGAAAAACTGTTGGAGTAAACGTTACGGCTGCATTTTATCGGTTTCACTGTAAAAGGGTGGGATCTAGTTGCTAATCTAGTATCTCGTTCAAATTCGTATTTAGGGGGCACTAGTGATCTAAGTTCATCGGAGCAGAAACCGTGAAAGTATTTATAGAAGAGACACAGGGAAGCCACGGCGCGACGTGGCTTCCCTGTGTCTCTTTTTATTTTTATTTTATATATATATATATATATATATATATATATATATATATATATTTATATAAACTGCATATGAACTCAGGAACAAGCATCGATTAAAAATAATCTCCCAATAAATAAATTCAATATGTAAGTTGTTAATTCCATATCGTTAACCTCAAGAACTTATCTTAAGACGGAGCGAGAGAGATATATTTATTATTTGTGTTATAATAATAACATATGAGCCTGAAACTTAAAAGCTTCCGGGTTCGGTGCCAAATGTACTAACATCAGGAAGCAGTTGGCACCAAAACATGAAAGCTTTTGAGTTGAAATCCCATATTTTACTATAAATAAAAAACTAATAATAACTATATCTCTATAAATGCTCTCCATCTGATTTGACCATTTCATGAAAAATAAAGATTACTAAACTGTGGAATATATAAAAATGGTTTTATGCAAGTATATATATATATATATATATATATATATATTATAAAACAAAAATTTCGATATTTAAATCCCTTGAATATACATTTCTACGAGGAGATCCTCGCTTCTTCAGCAATAGCAAAACGGAACTTTTATTTACTCCAATTCAAATGTATTATAAGATTTTATACCGGCATAAGTAAAAAACAAAAACAAAAAGAACTTTCATCCAAAATAAAATAGAATGAGGTGGATTAACAATTTTGAAACTTAAGGAAGAAAAATAAGGGAAAATCAGACAGATACCTATGTCTCTTACTAGAAGTTATACCCCTCCTCCAAACCCGAGTCAAGATTTCAAAAGCCAAATTTCAGCCATGTCAGAGAGACAAAAGCGGCAGATTTACCTATCTGATCATCCTTTTGGATTTAAAACACACACACACACACACACACACACACACACACACACACACACACATATATATATATATATATATATATATATATGAATTTGCTTTTATTTAAATAAAAAATATAATTGTATTATGCTCTACAATATTTGTTGTATTGAGCACTTTTATAAAATAAATTCTGGAAAACTCGGAATTGTAAAGCTGTTGGTTCTCTTTACCTGGATATATATATATATATATATATATATATATATATATATACACTCGTAGATGTTGAAATTTCTCAGATAACCGAATTCTCAAAACCAATGCATACCTCTGAGGGTATGTTGTGTTTGTATGTGCGTGTGTGTATATATGTATGTATGTTGCACAAAATGTGTGTCTAGGTAAGATGTCTCCATTGTCACGAATAATTTCATAAAAAGAGTCCAACGGTCCACAATTTATCAAGCCAATTGTATATTAAGACTCGGTATTTCAGTCAATCTTTCTTGATTATCTTACTTCCTTCTGCTCAGCGAACCTCCCCAAGTTTATCCTCCCTTTCTAGGCCTGCAAGTCGACAGTGATTGGACAGTTTCCGTTGTTGCATATCGTTCTTCCGTATCCCTTTTTTTTTTACTCTACATCGTTGCAGATTTAGATTTTAAGTAGTATGATTCTTTTTACTTATATTCATACTCTTTTATACTTCTGCTGCCATCACATTTCTTTCTTTCTTTTTCTTTCTTTCTTTCTTTCTTTCTTTATTTGTTTTGCTCGTTTTTCATTCATTGATTCTTTCTTTTCCTTCGTTGACTTCTTTTGCATTCACTTTTTACCCAGTTTTCAATCTTTTCATATTTATCTTCATAAAACAGCGATTCATCAATTTCACTTCAGACTTTTTCTTTCGTTACCTTTTCTTTTATTCATTCATTCTAGATTTGATTCTATATTTTCTTTTTCGAATTCTAAAATCCGCAAAACCATTAACAATTTTTCACTCTATTTTCCCTTCTTCATTCCTTTATTTGAATTTTATATATAAACACGAATCAATCGTAGCATCTTTATTATCGACTGAACTTAATTTTGTCTAGCATATGGTATCAGATATAACGCGCTTAAGGAAAGTCGAATTCAGTCCAGTATTAATAGATTACTTACAGCCGTACAACGGGACGCTCAATAATATCTATTTATTAAGTCTGACATGACACTAGCTAAGGATTAAGATCGTTCACTATCGAAGAATCTCACGATAAGAACTAATTACCAGGCCACAGTAACTGGCCATTTTTACACTTATGTTCACACAATATAAGGCCAGTGAGCTGCTGATAATAGATGACTACTTATTAGCTTGTATGATCGCAACAAGAGGAGGTAAAAAGGTGCGGTTATGAGGGTATGTAGGTAAGATAACTGTTACCCTAGCACTTAAAGGTTAAAATTGCTATGGTTTGGTAATACATTGTTTCACGGTGACAGCGAAGATGCTCTGCTAGGAGAAATGTTTCTGTTTAATAAAATATGAAAGCAATGAGGACAATTAGATTCTGTGTAGCTTCCAGGACGGGTTTTAGTTGCAGAGGTCAGGAACTAAGGAATGTAGCTCGTCAGAATATTTGCCATTTGCTAATAGCGTGAGAACAACTACAGGCCTGCGACGTTTTATCTGTGTAAAATGTGTAGTAAAGTGGAACACAAGGCCGCGTAGATGCTTTGAACTCTACCCCAACAGGCGAGTGAGACCTGAGCTGTTCCAGCCAACATAAGTCAAAATACACTATTTTAGCTCAATATGGCTCTTGTAGTTAATGGTTAGTGTTGTTCGACATTTTCTAAGAGGAATCGACCATTTTTCTAATATATTTAGCGATGGATCGCTATATGAATTCTACTTAAGGGATGGGGTGAGCTTAAGTCTCAATAAACGTTAATGTCAATAGCTATGTTGATATGTGTACGATCCGGGTCTGCTCGATAATGCTGAACCGTCACTAGATATGGCGAAATCACTTCATAAATTAACCAGTTATACAGAATTCTTGTTGACAATCTTCTACTAGATGCAAATCACTTATTACTCCGTCCTATCAGTAGTCACTTTGAGACTGGTCCTGCTGTTTGTGTATCATGACAATAGATATTTCATTGTTACAATAATGCTACTAGTATAAAGCAAATCATGAGGGTCACAAATAAAATGGCTATCACCAAATTATCGCCTATGCATTGTGAAATATTCTAGAGGAAGGCGTAGTAAATACTAACAGTTTAGTGCAGCCTGCTACCCCAACGATTTCATCCGGTTATGGAATGAATACAATTCGTTAATATGCACGCAATCATTTTCATTTCTTGACTGAATACGTGACTAATAAGTATCAAATCACATATTCAGTATAAAAGTTTGCAACATTTAAATTATGTTTTGCTCTTTTCCCTTTCTCCTCCTTCTTTTTCATTCTCCAAATTCCTCTTCTTCTGCTACTAGTGTTACTATCTTCTGTTTTCATTGTCTTTCTTTTTCTTTATCGTCCGCTTTCTACTATTCTTTCTTCTACTTCATATTCTACTCAATGCTGTTATTCATTCTTTTCTTTACTCTCTCTTCATCACCCTCTTTTCATCCTCCATCCTCTCCTTCGATTCATTTCTGTTATTTCTTTCTTTCTTTTATCTTACTCTTCTTTCGGTTCTTAATATATTCACTCTTCATTATCGACCTTCTAGTTTTAAACCCCTTCACTTCCGCATCTGTTTTTTTTTCTTTTCATCCTTCTATTTCTACTCATTTCTGTTCGTCCTCTACTTCCCTATACTTTCTTGACCGTCCTCCCTTCCTCCGTCTACTCTTCTCTGATGTTTCTTTCTCGCCTCTTTCTCTTCCTCTTTCTTATACTTCCAACACCAACATCTGTTCTTCACTTTTTTACACTTTCATTATAGATCTCCCTTGATCACCACATCTGTTTCTTCTTTTCCTACTTCTTTATTGTTGTTATTGTTGCTGTTAGTATTATTATTATTATTATTATTATTATTATTGCTATAGCTCTTCCTATTTGTTTTTTTTTTAATGTATCGTCTCTGTTTTTCTACGTCATTTTTATTCTCTGTTGTGGTTTCAATCTTTTTGTTTTTCCTCCTCACCTTCCTCACTATGTCATACAAATCAAAGCTTAGTCCGTAGACGTACTAAACTTTGCTTTGTATGACACAATGCGACAAAGTGAAAGAAAAGGTAGGTTTGCGTGTCTTAAAACAGCGTTCGAAATCCAGATATGAACGCAACTACCTCCGGCTCCACAAAAGTCACGTTGTCATCCTTTTCCTTTTATCTTACCACTTCTTTCTTGTTTTGCTTTGCTTTCGTATTTTACCACTTTTTCCTATTTCTCCATCTCACTGTCTGTATTATTTTTCTTTTCTTTAGTAATTTTCGTCAATTTTTTCTTCTTTCTATTATACTGTCTTTTCGATCGTCGTTTACCGGTTATTATCTTATAAAATCTTCTTATCTTTTTTCTCTGCTTTCACACCGTTTTCTCTCTTCTCTTACTTGGTCCCGGGTATGACAGTAAACTGTATCCGGCAGCAAGGCCTCTGATTTAAACCACCTTTTAATTGCTGTTGTTCCGAGGTCCATCCTGACCCGGAGTAGTAGCACCTGTAAAGGTCCCAGCTATGGGCAAATAATTAACCCCCAAAATGGGGTCAAAACACTATGAAAGACTTTTATAGAAATATATACTTAAAAATAGACTTTTATACAAAAATATATATTTTTGAAAGAAAAATATCATCAACAATACTTTTCTGAAAAAAAAGAAATATTACATATAAGACATTTTTGAAGAAAAAAACTATTACCACAATACATTTTTGAATACGAACTAGAATACATCTTCAGTTTTCTAAAAATAAAATAAAAAACTAAATAACATTTTTCATCAAAATCTGACAAATTCAACCTTCTCATTATAATCGAACATTTCTAAAAAATACCTTAAAACTACACCATTTTGGCATTAAATAACCTACAGCGGTTGATATTTTTTTTAATCATATCACCCCGGGCAAGGCGGTAAGGCCACTTGTGTGCAGGGGGCTACGTAAGAGTGAAAAGATTGGAAAAGAGAAAGCCGGAAACCACATCCTAAACAGGGAACAAGGGATAAGCCTCTACACCTGTTCAATAGACGTGGGTGGAGTGTGAACCGGGCGATAGTTCAGTCTGTCTACTCCAATTGAAAAGAAAATAAGGAAAAGTGAAAAGATTGGAAGCGATTAAAAAAAACTCAAACTCAAACTTAAACTCTTCTCTTATTTTGTCTTTTATTTTTTCTTCATGATGTTTTCCTCTCTCTTCTTCCTTATTATTTTCCTTCGTCGTTTCTTTCTTTTATTTTCCCATTTGTATTCTTTCTTACTTCTTCTCATTTATATTTTTTCTAGTTTTTTTCCTTTCATCTCTCTTAGCCTTTCTCTTATCAACCTTTTTTCTCACTGGCTTGATGTCAAGCTTGAAGTCATCCATCCTCAGCCTACTTTCGAATTATAATTTTTGCACAACTGAACTCGTGGCATTTCAAAAATTTAAATCGCTCTATAAGTTTAAATATTTTTACAGAATTTCAGATTTTATAGTATTTTGCGCCTCTTTTTTCAATGCATCGATATCTTCATCATAAAAGGAGTCGCTAACGAGTTCCCAGCTCAGTAAATATATTCTGTTGGGTGCTTTCATCAAATGATGAGAATTGAACCGGACCGAGAACATTTCAGTGTCTCTCTACATACTCGGCATGACACACATTTGCACAAATGAATGAATTTTTTTTACTTCACTTCCATACACATGAACTTCATACTCGGGTCACGTAGTTCTCGTTCATGTTAGCCATTACATCTACGACGGTGACCTTTAACAAGCTCTAGTTTTTATAGAGTCGCAGGTTGATCTCCTTCTTGATAACACCCAAGGTGTCAGAATTTATAATTAAATCAGTATTTTCACAATGTGGGTACACGGTTGTATAATGAATTAAAACATGGAATTAGAACTTAGAGAACGGAGTTAGTGTTCCAATTCCGGTTGACTTCTTTACGTTCACTTACGTGAAAATACCATTCTGAAATATATGGTAACATCACTTACCTCTAATAATGGATAAATAGCAGGACAGACTGGCCCCTATCATCTTTGCTAGCAAAATGTGTATGAGAGAGAAAGCTCTGAATTTCAAATAACCTGAAGTTGGTGGAACTCCATCAGGCTATCTGATTCAAGACACTATTGCTACTATATGTTACCTGTACGACCCTAATCGATTACGGGATCTGTATTCACAAACGAATGTTGGCTAAAATGCAGTATGAGAAATATATTGTTTGAGTTTCAGATTATAATTTACAAGATCTGGCGAGAAAAAATCATCGGGTTTGGTGACATGTCAACAGGGCGAAACTACGTGGATTAAAGCTACATAAAGCATATTGACCGGAACTCTATTGAGCATTCACACAAAGTTATAACGTTCAAGCTCCTGTCTTAATTTTGCAGCAGTGTTTGGAATGAAATTGTACTGAGCGTAATTATTTTAACGAAAAATACATTTTTCATCTATGAATTTTGCTTGTGTAGTAATTTTTGGTCAAGTACGACATTATGCACGTCTGACAACCATATTGTATGTCCCAGGAACTTAAGCTGTCTCTTCCAGATGCTCAGTATTAATTTTCTTTCTGTTTCCATCATTTCTAAGACCTCATCATTGCTCACATGCTTACATGCTATGTCTGGACTGGCCCAGACATAGCTTCATTTTTGGTCTGTTCTGGCTCTTGTAAAAAAATACATCTGAATACATCTCCGCCCTAAGAGAATCCAAAAATATTGAACTCGTGTAGAATTCTAGGCATTTATCCAAATCCACACAATGATGCGAGATGTGACACAAGGTCAATTTTCACAATTCAGCACACAAATTACCTTGACCCCACATAAGCGGAACCGGGTTCTTGTTTACTTTTCTTATTAAAACTCTGCCCGTAGGGAGAGCATCGTTTGAGTTCCTCTTACACACAGGCAGAGAGTTTGACAAGCTCGAATGCGAGTGTAATTCTGTGTATGTACTCGTTTAGTCTCACTCCTCAGACGGGATGTTACATCAAAGTCGAGCTTTACGTGGGGATACCAATTGGGGAAACCAGGGCCAAGAGTCAAAGTCCCTGTAAAGTGGGGATGAGAAAACTAATTCAGTTTTTACTTCTCAGCTAAATCTCTGCTCATTAATAGAGCCTCAACTGAGTCGAACTCTGCCTGAAGACAAAGACCTTGTTTTTCTCAGCAAAATACCTGTCCGTAGATCGAGCCAAGGTTGAGTTGTTCTCTGCTAGAAGACAAAGAGCTTAACAATTACGAGCTCTCTAGAATCATTGACACTGAACTCGGATTTCTTTTTATTTAAGATGTCTTATATTACCGAAAGTTTCTTGTTTAAACCGGGTTAAAGCTTTTTTTTATATTATCTTGAAAAACATGAAACATTTTTATTTGTAAATGAATCCAATAGACATATAAAGCATATTTCATGAATTCTATAGCACACCATATGCATAGATAAATTAATATTTAAAATTCTGCCAGTTGAAATGGACTCATTAGAATTCGATGACCTTCATCAGTTCACTTTGTTATTGATTTGGTTAACATTTCATTTGTTTCAACTTTGGTATCTCTTGCATCAATTGTTATTGTTAATTTCAAATCGTTTTGACAGACATTTTTTTTGTTTTGCATTCTCACTAAATGATAAGCTAAAGGTTTCTGTATTTGGAGAGAGTGAGACTATGTTATTATTTTGATATCTTCTAAACGTTTTTAGGAAAGGCAGAAATTTTAAGTCCTGTATTTCGCAAATGAGGATCGTCTTGCAAGAAAATAATATTGAGCTTAATTCTTCTTGGATGTAACTCTCAAGCAATCTCTTATCAAAGAACCTGTAACAATTTTTTACATTTATTTATTTTGCCGCTATCATGAACTCTCTACAGATTTATAACAATGCCGAGGAGACATTACTCCACATTCCGTTAGATGTTGATTATGTGATGGATATGTTAATTCTTTTTTCTTTTCAGTTTTACAGCAATAGACTTTTATGATGATTGATAATTAGCTGAAGAAAGTAACAATAAAGGACTAGAAGTAAACTTCAAGAAAACCAAATGCATGGTCATCAGTAAAAAGGGCAGCCCAATATGCCAAATACAGGTGGGGGATACTAAAATCAAGAAGGTACAAAAATTTAATTACCTGGGAAGTGTTATAACAGAAGACGGAAAGTGCAACACAGAGATTCAAAGGGAAATTGGCATGGCAAAGGAAGCATTCCAGAAGTTGAGTAAAGAATTAAGAAACAGGACAATTTCGCTAGAAACAAGGAAGAGACGACTGGATTGCTACGTGCTGTTTGTCCTTCAATATGGCAGTGAATGCTGGACAATACCATCAAAGATGAAGTAAAACTTGAAGCAACTGAAATGTGCTTCTACAGAAGGATGATGCGAATATCATGGATTGAGCATGTGAGCAATGATGAGGTCTTAGAAATGATGGAAACAGAAAGAAAATTAATACTGAGCATCTGGAAGAGACAGCTTAAGTTCCTGGGACATTCAATGAGGAATGAGGGCTTGGAGAATCTGATACTAACAGGCCGGATAGATGGAAAAAAGAGACAGGAGAAAGCAACGGATAACATATTTGAAGGCTCTAATCAGGTGGATGATGGAGCGAGGGTTGCATGGTGTAACAGGAGAAGGCAGGCTCAGAGCCACCAAGGATAGAAAAACGCGCAAAGACATGATCGCTTACGTCCTGAAAGGGCAGGTGACATAGAACGAATTTCTTCGTATCTTGGTCTAATATCAATCTGACTCATCGATTTGCGAAAAAAAATATGACATCGTGTAATAATATCCGGATTTAAGTCAGGAGTACTCAAAAGCCACATAAATCGAATGGCACGATCTTATATATCATTCACCAGCTACTACTTGGTCATACAATTTTGTGAGAACATACATTGTCAAGTCGTGACCCCCAAACTCATGAGCGGAACCGAGATGGAAGTAATGGCATTCATGGCATTAAATGTGAGACAACTAGACATGGCACACGTTGCTCATTTGCACCATCACAGATAAAAAAAATTTAGGGATCACCACCTTAAATACCTGAGTGGTAGCTGCGAAGAGCCACCTCTCGCTGGCACTGATCAACCAGCAATTGTCAAGAAGCTAGCTATTTCAGTTTTTTTTATAATCGTGTCGCCCCAAGCAAGGCATTTTTCTGCCACTGTTTTGCAGGGGGTTACATAGGAGGAATATTATGAGGATTGAGAGGTTGCATGGGGTGTCAGGAAGAGAGTAAGAGAGGGAAGAGATTACTGATGAGAGTGGGGTGAACGAGGAAGAATGTTATGCGGAGTGAGAGGTTGCAGAGGGTGTCCAAAAGAGAGTAGGAGAGGGAAGAGCGTACTGATAAGAGTGAGGTAGATGTAGAAAAGCATGAGAGAGAGGATAAAAGTTAATGAGACAGGAGATGACTATTGACTTTAAATTTAAATTCTTGGAGATTGTAACTGTCAAGAAAGCTAGTATGTGGAAAAGAATTCCACAGGCGGGAAGTGCGGGAAAAGAAGCTGCTGGAGTGGAATTTGCGTTTAAAATTTATTGGTTTCACAGTAAAAGGGTGGGACCTAGTTGATAATCTTGTAGCTCGAGGAAATTTGTATATAGGGGGTACCAGTGAGCTAAGTTCATCGGAGCAGAAGCCGGGAAAGTATTTGTAGAAGAGACACATGTAAGCCACACTGCGTCGGTGAGAAAACGACTGTATCCTAGCTGCCAAGTCGGGATCGATCACATTACAGATTTTCCGTTGGATTCGGTCAAGGACACCTAAATGGATCGTAACAGCACCGGACCAGATATGGCAGCAATACTCAATGCACGGGCGGATGGTAGACTTGTATATGTGCAGGATTGTTTGGGATGGAAAAAACTTCCTGGCAAAGAACCGACTTTCTTAGCAGCGGATTAAGCTATGGATTCTATATAGTTATTCCACTTGAGCTCTGGTGTGAGAGTTAACGCGAGGAGGTGCAGTGTTTCACTTTCAGGGAGAGAAGCCAGATCCATGTTAATGGGCGGGAGGAACGATTGTCTGTGTTGGTTATTAGATAGCATCTTCGTTTTGGAAGCATTAAAATTTACAAGCAATTTCTTATCTCAGTCTACCATGGATTGGAGGTACTTTTCAAGCTCGGCAGCGAGGTTTGCTTTTTCAGCCTCGGTAGATTTTGATCGAGACGAGAGTAAACCGTAGAGTTGTCAGCATATATGCCCACTTGGGATCGTATTCCTTCAGGACGTGGAATTAGTTAATACCGAATATTTCACATAGTTTGCTGAATGGATCAGTTATGAGAAATATAGCGAGAGATAATAAAATTAAACCTAGAATACGAGTTTGCTGAATGGATCAGTTATGAGAAATATAGTGAGAGATAATAAAATTAAACCTAGAATACGATATAGTTTCCCACAATATTGCAAATCAAAACATTAGCTAAAAAACTCGTGTTATATACTTAAATGGTCTTATCAAATTGAATCTCTCGTGTAGATGTCATGCATTGCGACAAACCTTTTCAGAAATACCTAAACTGTCATCGATATATAATCGCTTTTTCAGATCAATAGTTTAAAATGAATTTGCGTGAGTAACGCATGCAAGTTTTAGAGTGGAGTTTACTTCGAAACTATTGTAATGGTGTTACGGTTTTACAAACCGAAAAATGTAGTAAATAATAAAATCAACAATAACAACTAAAGTGGGCAACAAGTGTAATTCGAAGAGAAAATAATTAGATAATTAAGATATTAATCTTCCACTCTACTTTAAACAAAAAGTTAGGAAGGAAAGTCCCATCAATGCTAGAAAGAGCAATTAATCGATTGAGAAAACTATTTTCCTGTAAAAAGTGTAATGTAATCGATCCTAACTTAGCATCTCGACTTCAGTCACTTTCTCACCGTCGTGATGTGGCTTCTCTCTGTCTTTTCTACAAGTATTTTCATGACGTTGTAGATGTGCGTTGTGGTACAGTGGATATCGGCTCGGAACGAGAAATCGGGGAGTCGAGTTCGAATTCCAGCTGAATCCATTGTATTCACTTACGCGCAAATACCCTTGGGAAAGGTATTAATCCGACTCTTCTTTCCAGTTATGGGTTAAATAGCAGGACAGATTGGGTTCTGTAGCCTTGGTCGGCAACCAGTTTACCGCAGAAAGCAATGGCAACCTTACTGCGGGATAATCTTCTGCCCAGTCAGTCATGTCTCTTTCGAGACATGATCGCCCAAGCGTGTATGACGTATGGCACTTAACTGACTGATTTTCATGACAAAAGCTCTGGTGAGTTTTTTCTCCGTGGTGACCCGTCTTTATGCGTTAAAGCGTGCTATAATCCACCCATTTACTACTGAATAAATCAATGCAACACTCACTTCTACTCTAATAGTTTTTCTACTCGCACTTCCGGCATGTGGAACTCAGTTCCGTTTAATTCATTTCCTATTAGTTGCAATATTCAAAAAATATATGCTAAGTTAATCATCGTCTTCTAGCTTCTGTTCATTTTTTGATATTTTCTCCAGTTCTTCCTATACTCAGTCCTTTCTCTAACTTTCACTGACTGTAACACTCTGCGTACTAGTGGTATTCCTGTAATGCTTGGAGTAAAATGATTTAAAAAGAGAAAGAAAAACATGTTTGAATAAAAAGATTTTGTGTAAAATTCACTTGACAATAGCAGTGGCTTATCATTCAATTAATGCCGAATGTTTACTTATCAGAAAACGGCTAATGTTACTATTAATATTTGGTTTTCATTCATGGTGACAGATTGAATGCTGCCTTATCAGTTCTCTCGATACGTCGGAAAGCGAAAAAAGAATGCTAAAAAGGTCACGTCAGCGACGTAATATTACGTTAGGCTATCTTCCATTCATGCCTCTTTAAATCTAGGTTTAAAATCCTTAGTCCTCTCTGTATATATATATATATATATATATATATATATATATATATATATATATATATAATCATTTATTGACCTCTTGACCCCTCAAACTGCTCTTGAGTATTCAATAAGTCATTGGCAATGGCTTAAAAGACAAACCTCTCCTGGACAGGTTTTTTTATTTTCTGTTTGCAGGTGAATGTACTTAGCTATTTAATATATTACCTTTTTTTTCAATACGTGTGTTTCTATAATCAGTTGCCTTGTGACAGTTTTTGTAGATCTCAAGCCAATGGCGCCTCGTGTAGGCGTTTACAGTAAAGGTGCTTACTGCATAGTGCACTAGACACTGCGAATGGGTACAGTTCTGCCGTAAATGACACAGTAAAATGTCGCCATGTCGAATCCCTGAGAAGCTCATTCGTATTAGTTGTGACTTATTAATAGCCTTTTAACTTTGGTGAAGGTTGAGCATGAAAAGAAGACGGAGAAAATTATAAAGGCCACGAGTAATGAGAGAAAGGCACAACAAGGCGAGAAGTGACAAATGAAGAAAAAGAAAAAGAAGAGAAAGAGAAGGAAGAAAAAAATGAAATAAAGAATAAGAATAAGAAGAGGTAGAAGAAGAAAACACTAGAAGAAAATTAGTGAGAAGAAAAGAAAAGAAGAAGACGAATAACAGGGAGGCGAACGCAAAGAGGAACCAGATGAAGGAAAATAGAAGAATGAACAGTTGAAGAAGAAACACGAGAAGATGTGAAAGCACAAGAATAAGAATAAAAGAAGCACAGGCTTAGAAGAAGCATAAGAATAAAAGGAATGAGAACACATTTAATAATAATAATAATAATAATAATAATAATAATAATAATAATAGTAATAATAATAATAATGACAATGAGAAATAGAAGATGTGACCATTCTATGGGATTACACCACCTACACAGAAAGAAAGATTGAAGCACATAGGCCGGACATTATTGTTAAAAACCAGAATTAATTGATATGGCTTGTCCAGCGGATTGTAACATAGCAACCAAGGAATCCGAAAAACTGTCAAAATATAAAAACCTGGAAATTGAAAAAGAAAAAATGTGGAAAGTGAAAACAAGAGTCGTGTCAGTGATAGTAGGTGCACTTGTAATGATAAAAAATGGAACAAAACAATACATTGAAAGAATCCCTGGAAACCACAGCTTCAGAGATATACAAAAGATTGTCTTGTTAAGTACAGCCCACGCTAAGTTCTAAGAAGAACTTTGTCTATATAACGCTAGGGATGTTAGGGGAGATAGAAAAAACATGAAATGGCGTCATAACAACACAACACGACCTGCCTTCGGTCTTTCCGCAGACTTGGCAGGTAGTGCGACCATAGCAGAAATCAAAATACGATGCAAAAATGACATAATAATGAGAAGAAATGTTACTAAAATAAAAGATAAGAAAACGAAAACAATCCTTAAAATAATCACATGAAGTAAACCAATCAGAGAGTCGAAGTATTCTAAGACGAATAATAATAATACGAAGAAGAAAAAGAAGAAAAAAATAAAGAAGAAAAGTAATGAAAAGAAAGAAAACTGGAGTCGACGAAGAAGAAAGAAAAAGCACAAAATGAAGAAGAAAAGTGTAATAATAATAATAATAATAATAATAATAATAAGAAGAAGAAGAAGAAGAAGAAGAAGAAGAAGAAGAAAAAGCGTAATAATAATAGAAGAAAAAGGAAGGGGACAATAAATATTTGTAGAAAAAAATTACGAAGATAATAAAGGAGAGAAGCAAGAGAGGGAATAAAAAATAGCCGATCAATAAAAGGAAATTAAAAGTAATCTATATCTATAAAAGTCGATCTGTGAGTCTGTGTGTGACTCTTCCCTATGAACGCCTACATTTTTTAAGCTACGCCATTCAAACTTTCTAGAGACACATATCTATAGGTAAGCCAGGTCGACACATAATTTTTGAGTTTAACTTCAGCAATTTTCCCTTTCGCACTTTTTGGCCAATGGAGCCGATTGTTTACATTTGCTCCGTAAAACATCTAAAATCTAGGATGGTTGCAAAATTACGTCACAGAAATCAAATCACACGTGTAAAATGCGACTAAAATATTTTTTATTAAAACATAATTAGCCTTTATATTTACTTTTTATTCCGACGTTTTAAAAATTCATTTGGTCAACAAAAAATTGTGAATATTTTCCTCGTAATTTTGAAACAAAAGAAATATTTAACAAAAAGTGATTTTTTTTAAACAAAAACAAAATATGTAAGTAAAAAAGTGGTATCCTCTCCTACTGCTAAATTGTTCTGAGTTGCAGGGCCAACGCCGGGCTATGATGCTAGTACAGTATGAAGTGAAAGTCGTAACACGAGAGAGTGTGAATGAAAGAAAGCGATTGTGAAAGGGAAAGAAAATAATTTCGAATATATAACTGCAATGACTTGAATTAGTGTTTTGGCAATTGAAAAAATATCCAAAAATGAAAGGAAATGAATATAAAATAAAATAATCCGAGAGAATGAGAACAAATGTAAGGAAACATAAAGTGACCCGAATGACGAACTATGGAATTTAAATAACTTAAGAAAGAGTGACAAAGAGAAAGATGTAGAAAGAAGGCAGTGAATGAAGAATGAAGAATGAATTAATAAAAGAAACCGCTTTTATTTTGGAAGAGATGTGAAGACATGGATGCGAGTTAGATAAAAAGACTAAAATAGAGAAATCATCAATAGGAGAAATGAAAAGCCAAATTACAAAAAAAGAAAAGAAAAGTAAACAAGATGGTGGACTGAGAATTTAAAAAAAACGAAAACAAGATATTTAGAGAAGAGAGTAAAAGGGAAAAAGCCGAAGGAAAGCAACAGTAAGCTGTGCACAAGAAAAATAGAAGAAAGTGAAAAGATTAAAAAAAAGCAAGTAACAACTACATAGAAATAACAAAATGGAATGCAACAATATAAGATGGATGGAAAGACATTATGAAAAAGAATAACATAAAATATATTTTGTGACATTTCAACTTCCGTAAAATGGTTTTTCTGTCGAATTCTCTTTTTAAACTTTTTTAGCCTCAACCGTATAGTTTAGTAGTGGTTATAGGATTTATTTGATGCCTTGACCCAAAAGAACTATGGCGTCCGAGTGGCAATATAAGTGCTTGTTTGACTTTTTTCTTCAATAGTCTAAATATTTGAAAGCATATATAGATAAGCATATTATTAATAATTGGCCAAGATTTCATTTAATTTTTTTAAGGATATGCATTAGTAACTAAATATTCGTAAACCCAACAGTACCTTGATATTTATTATTATTATTATGTTGTCATTTTTCATCATATGTCGATTTCTGTTATGGTCGCACTACCAACCAAGTCTGCGGAAAGACCTAAAGCAGGTCGTGATGTGTCGTTATGGCTCCATTTCATGTTTTTTATATCTCCCCTATCATCCCTAGCATTACATAGACAAAGTTCTCTTTAGTGTGTGGACTGTACTTAAGACATTTTTTTGTATATCTTTTAAGCTGGGGTTTCCAGGGATTCTTTCAATGTGTTGTTTTGTTCCATTTTTTATCATTCCAAGTGCACCTACTATCACTAGCACGACTCTTGTCTTCAGTTTACACATTTTTTTCTATTTCAATTTCCAGGTCTTTATATTTTGACAGTTTTTCGAATTCCTTGGTTGCTATGTTACAATCCGCTGGACAAGCCTTTATTATTATTATTATTATTATTATTATTATTATTATTATTCTATCTGCCCTGTTCCTTTCAAGATGTCGGCAAACATGGCCCTCAAAAACTTCCTGTTTTATGTAGTCCTTAATTAAGTTTATCTTTTTGTTATCGTCTGAATCACGGTCCTGTCAAGCAAGCGTCCTAGGTTTGTTATGCACTGCTTTTTTCTGTCTCTCTTGTCTTAAATACGGCTTGTGTTTGTCAAATTTTCGAAGACCTCTTTCCTGATAATATGCCTTAAAGATTGTATATGTCTCTTTCTGAAGCAACGTATAACTGTCCTTTTTTATTCCATTTCTCTTAAAACTTCCTCGATGGTCATATCTTCAGCTCATGGCATTCTGATGAACAAAGATTTCTGTTGGCTTAAGTCCCTTATGCATCTGTTATGAGATGGTCCAGCATTCACGGCCATAGAGGAATACCGATATTACATAATATTTCAGTACCATCTTCTTTGTTTTCAATAAAATTTTACTGTTTCTTAATACTTCCCATAAATTTTGGAAATCACATTTTGCAATCCAAATGCGACTTTCCACTGTCTATCTCCTGTTAACACTTCTTATATATATTTTATATTACATAGAATTTTTCCTTTTTTTTTTTTGCACTAGTTTAGTATTGATATCTCCGATGTGTAATTTGCACGTTCATGTCTTTCGTTTGTTGAATACAATGCACTTTGTCTTTTTGCATTTGAAATTTAATCCTTTCTTCTCTCTTTTCTTCACTAAATATTCTAGAACTTCATGTAGTTTCCTTTCTGCGTCTGTAATCATCACTATGTCATTTGTATATCTCGCGTTGTCAAGATTGTGGTTGCATATAATAAGTCCTCGTAGGACGAGTTAATTAGATCAAAACTTCCATTCATTCAAAATACTTGGATATAACTGGGTGTTCATAAAGTAATGACGTCTTACCGGAAAGGATATAAAAATCTCTGTAACTTAAATTTATATTAAGTATTACTTATTGTTATGAGGATGCATTTATATAAAAATAATATTAATAATGTCTAAAAAGTTATAGCAAGTGATTCTATTGAGTACTACTTGTTATTACAAAAAGGTTTTTATTCATGAAGTAGTCGAAACATAAGGAAATTAGAAATAGAACGTTTGGAAGATGCTAGAATGTTTGAGTAAAATCTAGACAATTCGAAAGTATTCTAGAAATATGCAAATTAGGTGTTAGCCCCTATAAAAATTGTTTTTAGGAAGAGAGTAGTTATTTGTTAAATGGATTTGCTGACATTATCAACTCCGTTTTGATTGAAGGATTTGTATATCCAGCCTAAAGAATATCCACTAAAAGTTGCCGACCAACTAAAACCTGAAAAAGAACCTCATGGAACTAAATGGATAAATAGATTTTTTAAATCTTTAATTGACAAAACAAATAATTATTCTTTATATACACATTTGAGGATTTCCAAAAAGTATAGAAATGGGTAAAGATATTTGACACCTTCCTTCCCCTTCGTAACACTTACCCGTCACTTTGACAGTAGTAAACTCTATGTTTTCTATTTGAATGCAAAAGTTGTATATCTTTAATATATTTTTATTTTGCTTTATCGTAAATTACATATTTGTTTGTGATTAGGCTCTGTGTTTTGGTCAATCATTTTTTTCTTTTGTTACAAGATAACACGTAACAAATTGGGGGCTCGTCCAGGGAACTTATATAACACAACACTTATCAAAACATAAAAGATTTTACGATTGTGGAGAAACAGGAAAGCTAATTCTTGATTTTTTGTTTAGAGAAATCTGTCTTTTTTTATCGTGGGACAATATTTTTTACTCATGCTCACCAAATAAAATGTTCAAAGCGTCTGAATATAGAGGGTACTAAATGGTGCATTAGCGTAAGAAAAAAGAAATGCATGTCAGGATGTTATGTTGGAAAGGTAGCGGTTAACTTAGATTTGAAGAAGTCAATTTTGCAGCGATTGGGAAATCACTCTTCCAAGTAACTTTAAAAAATCTTGTGTTTTAGGAAGAAGCTGTCAATTTGAAATTTCTATTAATGGAATACTGTGTTTGCAACTTCTTTGCATCGGAATATATTTGTTTATGAAATGTTCTATTCATTGAAACAAATTAAAATCTATAAGTGCTTAATTTATACGTGACGGAATAAAATTACCATTATATGGATCTAAACGGTCTTTTGTTTTGCAGAATTGACTTTTGCATTGTTCTTCAAATGTATAACAATTTTTATGCTTACACAGGCTATACATTTTCAATACAATTATCTGTTTACGCAAGTTCCTGGCAATAAACGATGCTCTCTACGTGTTTCAACTTTTCGTTAGGGTCTACACCTTTAAGATTCCACTAGACCCAACTCAAATAAATTTTTGGATTGTTTGGTATTGTCACTGGTTTCTCATTTTGTGAAAACCATTTCCTTTTCCGCTGACATGATTGCACAACTCACATTTCATCACCTAATAAACGCAGTGCAAAGAAATGCTAGATATAGTGGATGTCAACAGTTTTCCATTTGGTATCTCTTCCGATGACTCAACTATTTACCACTGTCTTAATTGTATAGGTAATGGGAGGTTCGATAAGTTAAAATATGTTGTTAACTGGGGCAAGAAATGGCCTTTAAATTTTAATGCCTACAAAATTAATCTGCTTTTATTAATCACTTTAGAGAACATTCATTTCTTCTATCAGCATGGATTATACTAATATCCAGTGCAGAGACACACTGCGTCTTCTCGAGTTAACATAGCATGAGATCGTACGGGGTTAATGAAGACAGTTGCTAGCTCTGCTGCTAAGAATGTGGTTTCACTATATATTTCTAGACAATTTTACTCATCAAAATATATTTTACACATTTATAAGTCTATCCTTCGTCCAGGCATTGAATATTGCTACTACATCTAGTTTTGTTCTTCTTCTATGTATCTAGACATTCTAAAGAAATATGCTGAATACCATTGTTACTGGCTTAGCATTTCAGCTTCAGCAACTTTCCCACCAACATAACTTGGCTTCCCTTTTGCCTTTTCTATGTGCATTTTTATGACAATAGTTCTTGTTAGCTTCTCTCTTTAGTATCTAAACTTAACGAATTTAAGTACAGTACTAGACTGGATGTGCGTTGTGGTGCAGTGGATACCGACTCGGAACGACAAATCGAGGTGTCGAGTGCCAATTCCAGTTGAATTGCTTGCATTCACTTACGCACAAATACCGTCATTTCCCTCCAGTTATGGGTTGAACAATAGGACAGATCAGGTTGTATAGTCTTGGCTGGCAACCACTCTACAGGAGAATGCAATGGCAACCTACTGCGATAATCTTCTGCCCAGTCAGTCATGTCTCTTTCGAGATATGATCCCCTACATCGCATATCATGTATGGTACTTAACTGAATGACTAGGATGTGTGATGTGGTGCAGTGGATATCGGCTCGTGAACGAGAAATAAGAGAGCCGAGTTCGAATTCCAGCTGAATTCCTTGCATTTACTTGCGCGCAAGTACCCTAGGGAAACGTATTAATCCGTTTCTTCCCTTCAGTTATGGGTTAAATAATAGAACAGATTGGGTTCTATAGTCTTGGCTGGCAACCAGTCTACCGCAGAAAGCAATGGCAACTTACTGCGGGATAATCTTCTGCCCAGTCAGTCAGGTCTCTTTCGGAATATGATCTTCCAAAGCCTGTAACACGTATGGCACTTAACTGGCTGATTAGACTGGATATGCGTCGTTGTGTAATGGGTATTGGCAGTCGAAGCGTGTTTCATGTATAGCCCTTGAGTGACTAAAATGGAAACTTTTTCTCATTAGTTTAAAGTTGTAATTGCTAGACGAACCGTAAATTCTATGTTAACATTTTCTCCCCTTATGGAATGTTTTCCGGCTTCCTGCTTTCCACACTAAATTTGCTCTCCCTGTACAATATCAATCACTAGCTTCTCTATTATTGAATTTTGTTTTTCATTCTTCTTTCTCCTAAATATGGTTTTACTATTCTCAGGCTCTTTTTCTCTCTGTAACCTCTTGTGATTTTATGGCCTTATCAGGTTTCTACCGGCAAAAATAGCTTTCTTTTTTCTAGAAATATTTTAATGGCAATTGCTTTGATGAAATTTTCTCTAGAACTTTTAAATCTAATAGTAGTCTTACATAGGCAGGAATGACTCATCATTTTATAACTTTTCGACTTCCAAATGAAAATAATCAACTTCAAAATGGACTTATTTTCAGGTAAAAAATTAATCAACCTCAAAATGGATTTATCAACTTCAAAATGGATTAATCTACTTCATAATGGATTAATCAACTTCAAATTAGGAAACAACTTCAAAATGAAAAACAATCAACTTCAAATTGAATTAATCAACTTCAAATTGAGAATTAATATAATACTAATAAATTTAATATTTATTGTTTTATTTTTACTTAAAAGGGATATAAGAAAATTTAAACGATCCTAAGAAATTTATTTAAAAGATTACATCATCTAAGTTAATTACAGAGCGAAGTAATATCTATATTCCAGATACGAAGTTAGTGCAAGTCTAAGAGGAAATATTAATAATTGCCTCGGCGATCATCGCTTCTAACTTGCTGAGGCGAAATGCTTTAGTAGTTAAAGATACCTGGCCATCATCTTTTAAAATCCCAACAATTGAGCAAGCCATACTTCTTTCTTACGTCAGCTTTAATGACTGACCAAACCTTTTCAATGGGATTTAACATCGGACTATAGGGGGCAAGTCTGAAAATTTAATGTTGCCTAAATTCATCCTCGCCCACAAATTCTTTAATTGAAGTATGGCAAGGAGCGTTATCAATAACTAGACAACTCTCCTTTTATAAATTTCATTTGCCTTTCTAAGACACTCCTAAGTCCATTCTTTTGCATCCTTTTTATTGAAAGAAACTATTTAATTTTGTGATGAATTAATCCATTATTACTAATACATCCAATAACATGGATGTTATTTCCCCTGGATCCGGCCGCGACTGTAGTGAACCTCGTGCGTTTTTTAGAGCGACCTTCTCTTCTTGAAATATGGAGATTAAAACTGGTTTCATCCATTTAAAGAATTGGCACACTTTGGAATTGAAATTCTAATAAAGCTACTGCGTAATTCTTACGTTTCTCTTTATTGACATTATTATTGGCAGCTTCTGGTTCATAATGAACCGCTTTTAAAGTAAAGGCCATGGAGTCCAAGTGATTTCTTATGCATTCTTTCGTCATACGAAGCTCATACTTTTCGACCAACTTATTTACAATGTCTTGAAGACTGACCCTAGGAGAGTTTTCAAATAATTCGGCCATAAAATTCTTATGCACTTGCGTAATTTTATATTTTCTTGCTCCATCCCTAGAGTCACTCTTATCAGCACCCTGGTCTAACCAACGGTACGCTGTTGGCAGAGGCACACCAGTTGTTATTGCCAGGTCTTTCCAATTGCTTTGTACGGCATGTGCAGCTAAAATCTGGGCCTTTTTTCGCCAGCTGCAGTTTTCTTGAGGTAAGTCCTTTTTGGAGCTGTTGCTAATTCTTCTTCAGCTTCTTTTCTAAAGGGACCTCCAGCATCATCATCATTCTCTAGCATCATCATCATTCTCTAGCATCATCATCATTCTCCAGCATCATCATCAATCATCATTTTTGCTGATACGAGACTTTCTTCTCCTACTTTTACTGTAGGCTCAGCCAATGCTTTCTTGGCCTCTAAGTTGTTTGTATTTTGGTTTTATCTTCATCTATATAATGACGACAAACATTCAATTTCTTTACTCAAGGGGTAAATTAATTGAAAAAATAATTTTTAATTTACGAAAAATATCTCAATTTGAAATTGTTTATTTTAATTTTAATTTGTTTATTCTTATTTTGAATTTGATCGTTTTTAGGTTTTTGACATTTTCTCAGTTTTGAGTTGATTAACCCATTTTGAAATTGATTGTTCCATTTTGAATTTGATTGATCCAATTTGAAGTTGATTAATCAATTTTGAAGTAGATTATTTTATTTTGAAGTTAATCGATTCAATTTGAAGTTGATTAAACCATTTTGAAGTTGATTAATCTTTTCACTTGAAAATAAGTCCATTTTGAAGTTGATTATTATTATTTTGAAGTTGAAAAGGTATAGTGTTGAAATTTCTAAATCCTGTCGTAAGTTTCATGCGAACAGTTTCTTTTCTCGCACTTATCGTTTATGAAACGTGATTCCGGCTTTTTGTTTTCCTGTTTACTTTGATCTTTAAAAATTTAAATGCATTGTCAACCGATATAGACTCTTCTTAAGTCATGTTTTTTTTTGTTCTTTAATAATACCTTTCTTTCATATTCGTTTGTGTTGTGTACCTCATTGAACCTTCGTGGCTGTATTGTTTATTTTAGTGTAACTGTCTAAAAAAATTCCACGAATTTCCTTTCACGTTATCAACTATCCCATGTTTTTTTGTGCGATTGTTCAGCCAATATAAAACCCAACTGCCGCTCAGAATAGAGATTTATTAAAGGAAGCTGGGTAAAATGCTTAAAACAATGTAAAACTTTATTTAAATTTATATAACCGTATAATAATTACTATAACTTATATTATTTTATAATAGTCAAATAGTAGAATTCGTCACCTATAAAGCACCGACATTGATAAATTTTCAATATAATATCCAACTGTATTATAATATTGATACAGGAGTATGATAATGAATTATTGTCAGTTCAATCACTTAACATGCTACTGCAGGTTTAGACGAATTGGAAACAGAACAAACGGCATCTAACCAGTCATAAAAAGAAGAGAAAGTGATATCTTTAGGCATGGACACCAAACGGAGAACAATCAACACTCGTAGATTAGTTTGAAATTCCCTAATGATTACCCAGAACAACAGATACCGGAAAAAGGCTGGAGGTTACAACGGCTGTAATGTTGTGATAATAAGTTTAACGGTAATGCTAATATTAGCCGTTTACTTATGAAGAAATATTCGACATTCACACAGCGACTAGCCAGTGCTAATTTTGGTTGAAATTAATAAAATCTATCTATTAATATTCTTTTCAAGAAAATATGTTTCTCAAGTCAAGTAATTGATTTCAGTTGGAAAGGGTGAAACGTTAGCCTCTTGATTATGTCATTATTTTCTCTTTACGTTATATGCGCGATCCATTTTAGTTGTTACCGTTATTAAAAGTCTCAAGAGATGCGGTTTCTTTTAATTGGTTTATTTTTGTGATTGTGTAAGACCAGTCACCGTGGTTCGATAAAGAACGGTGATGCCTAACACCTAGAAGCCTCATACTGCCGAAGACTTTGTGACGCGAAGGACAAAGAATGATAGCTCTTCATCACTGAATTACTATTTATGAAATAATTTGAATGCCAGGACATTCTGCTGGCAAACATGAAGAGTTAAATAAAGAGAAGTTAAACAAATGCAGATGTAATTGAACATTTTAAAATATTCAAAAGGGAAAAAGTAAATGAAACTTAATGTAAATGCTATTATTTAAATGAAGTTACAACTGTTGCACGTAAAACAGCGCACGATAAGTATATTTTATTAAAATTTACTGCACAGCCTATACCTAAATACTTGTGCAAATTAATTGAAACAATTGATTTCGTTTAGTTTCATTCTCCATATGGTCAATTTTGAGACCCACTAGAGTGACAGAGTTTAATTGATTTCTATTTTTTATGCTCAGATTAGGTCATTTATAGTTGTGTGCAATATATGAATCGATATTCGAGGTATATGACGAAATTTGTTTGGTCTTTCATCCGTGATTGCATCAGATTTTTATTAATCCTGGGCATAATTCTCTCGACTATCGATTAGTTGCCTTACGGACATTGTCCGCGAGAGACGTTACTCCAAGGAAGCGTACGAGATCACGGGTATTGATGTGTCAGCTTTTGAACTGTCAGTCGTGTGATTAAGGTGTAGAAGCAAACTGAACCCATCAATCCAAAACGTAAAGGAAAGATAAAAATAACTCTAAAAAGACGGGCATATACGTGATCAGGGAAAGTGTGAAAGATATTAGAAAAACATAATTCGTTTTGTTTCAATTAATTTGCACAACATTTACAAATTCACACTATGAAACTACTTGCTCTACTTAGACACGGCGCTACTTTTCTGTCTGTCTGCCTCTCTCTCTCTCTCTCTCTCTCTCTCTCTTTCTCTCACTCACACACACACACACACACACAAATACACGTACATACATACAAACATCATATCAACTTAGTATAGCTTTGCATGGATGTTTGCGTTGCGTAGAAGGGAAAGCAGTTTGTCGAATTCAGATTCCAGTCGATGTTCCATTTTTTGCAGATACGGCTTGACAGAATAAAACCCTTCTCTTTCTACTTCTTCAACAGCAGATGTCTCGCTTCGGTCGGCAGATAAAGGGCAATTAGGAATAGAGTTCGTAATTCTTCCACGTTTAACACTTAGCGTGGAAGTTGCGGTTTACAATTCAGGGAGGAGGAAAATATTTACTTCAAAACTACATGGTGTCCAAAAAAAATCTGTTAATTCAGAAAGAAATTTATTTAGTTATCATGATTCATCTACAAAGTGAACAATCATCGTAGTTGTTCGAAATGTTTACCTGAATATTCAACACAAAATTGTAAGTGTGGTAACCAGGAAGTAGTTTTATTCAAAGTCATGAATATTCAAAAATTCTTTTGAAATTATTCACAGTCACTTATTCCTGAAATATAAAACATTGATAATAAATTAACCAATATTTTACAGGCCACCCTCTACTAGGGATTGCTGGTAACAACTCTCTGTAAAAAAAGACAAAAAAAAGATGCCCCAGAAACCCCACTAAAAACGCCTAATATGCAGTGACTCTGAAACCAGAGAAAAATTCAAAGGGGTTAATTGTATAATTTTGTACTATAAAAAACCACCTGGATATTAATTAAATTTAGGATTATTATGTTAATAACAATCCTGAAAGTAGTGAAAGTTTATCTACCTAGAAAATCATCATTCTATATTTATAATTTCAGACGCCGTAGAAAATATGTCACTTATTCTTTAGCCGTTCCCCACCAAGCAAGACAATAAAGCCGCTAAGACAAAAGAGACTACTTACTGTGAATGAATATAGGAAATTATTATTATGAAGAGTCGATGATAAAAGAAAAAAAATAATGAAGATAACATAACTATTGGCATTGAATTTATATTTTTGAAGCTCAAGGTTGATTGAAAAGAAAGAAACCGTAAGTAAGAAGAGTACAATAAGCGAAAAAATAAAGAGAAGACACTATTAGCAGAGAACTTACGGTGAAATCTAGTCATTTCAACGGTAAATCGATAAAATCTTACTGCCAATCTAGTAAAATTTCTAAAGAAAGCAGGAGAAAGTTATCTAAGTTTTAATCACGTGATAAGACACATAAGATCATAATATCCTTTCACAGTGTAAAGAGCGTCAACTTAGTTTACGAAATGGCCTTGTGCCTAACATCACATTTAAAGATTAAACAAACATTAAGAAAAATTATAAAAGAGTATTGTTTCTATTAATAAATGTAAATTTATTTCACAAGAATTAACGTCAATTTTTGTTATTTATGAAATAATGATGTTTGAAAGTTCTTCATAAAGACTTCTTTGAATATGTGCATTTTCAATTGCAGTTTTAATTTTCTCTGTATGTACAATTGTAGTAGGTGAAATGATATCAGATTGTGTTTCTTTTTTGTTGCCGACAAGTGAATGAAGAAAGAAAAGAATCAATCAATACAGTGTGAAAGAGAGAATGAGAGAGTGAGAAAATGTATGTCGTCTGGCCTTGGCGTCTAGTTAGACGATAATTAACTCTCTATGGTGTTCTTTCTTTCTTTGTTGCAAGTACATGAGGAAGAATAAAATCATTTAATGCAGCGAGAAAGACAATGTGATAGGGTAAGAAAATGCACGTCGCTTAGACTTGGCGTCCGTTGGACGACTGGTGGCTCTTTATCGAGAAAGGCAAAAATCACGCATATTCGTACGTTTGTAGAAAACAGAATTGAATCAACTTTTAAGATATTTTTTTATCTCTCCTTATTGGTTAATAAATGAAAGATTATATCAATTTTGTTTTCAAAGACGCACTCACATGGTAAAATTTAGTGAGCCGATTGTTTTATAAAAAATGTTTTTCTACTGTCGAATGAATAAATGTATTCGCTTTTTTTTGCGGCTCATGAAAAGGTATAGTTGTGTGTAAGCTCGGATTTTTTGTGCTATCAAATATTACAAAATCCGACAACAGAACTACCCTGGTTCTTGTGGAATTGAAAGAAACAGAAATGTATTCGTGTTTTTTATTTTTTTTTAATTTTTATTTTTTATTTTTTCAGATATTTCCGTTTGGCATATGGTATTCGACAAGGAAGGTTGTGACTTGACTTGTTAAGTAAACTAGCGAGCAAGTCAGCGAGAAGTCGAATGAGTTTGGCAAGGTAGGCTGACAGAAAGACAGACAGACGTGTCCCATAAATGTCAGAAGAACAGGCTTTTTTCTTTTGTTCTTGAACAAACTATAAACCATGTAAATATCGCGCACCAAAGTCAGAATTTTCTAATTGTTCTTTCTTTAGAGAACCGTTTACATTGTTTATTGCTTTCTGGTTCCTGTCTTTCTTTTTTAAGTTTATCTCGTCCTCGTCTTTCGTCTTGTTTGTTTCTTGGGTTCTTTCATTATAGATCCATTTCTTTCTTTCATTCTCTCTTTCTTTTTTTCTTTCTTTATGCGTCCTTTTTTCTTTTTATTTTACTTTTCTTTCTTTCTTTCTTTCTTTCTTTCTTTCTTTCTTTCTATATGCGTCCTTTTTCTTTTTCTTTTACTTTTCTGTCTTTCTTTCTCTCTTTCTTTCTTTATGCGTCTGTTTTTATTTTTTTATTTTACATTTCTTTCTTTCTTTCTTTCTTTCTCTCTTTCTTTCTCTCTTTCTTTCTTTCTTTCTTTCTATATGCGTCCTTTTTTCTTTTTTTCTTTTATTTTCTTTCTTGCATTCATTCGTAGTACTTGTGTTTCTGTTATTTTCCCTGTTTGCATTTTTCATTGCCATGTTTTTCTTTTTCTTATTTACGTTTATTTTCATTGAAGCGCCCAGTTTCCTTGAGCAACGGTAACGAATTCGATTTTTACAGTCTTCTTCTTATATGTGCTTTGTCCCTTCAGGACGTAGGCGATCATGGCCTTCCACGTCTTCCTATCACGCTTTCACCTGTTATACCACGCAACCACTGTTTTGCCATTCACCCGCTCAGGCTAGTCAAATACATTACATACTGCTTTCTCGTGTCTCTCCTTCCCTCTATTTTGCCTGTTAGTATGAGTTTCTCCAAACTTTCTTCCTCTTTGCATGTCTTAGAAACTTTAGCTGGCTCTTCCAGATGCTCACTATTAATTTCCTTTTCGTTTCCATTCTTTCCAAAATCTCATCATTGTTCACATGTTCGATCCATGTTATCCGCAAAATTATTCTGTAGAATCAAATTTCAGTTGCTTCCAGTTTTACCTTCATCTTTGGAGATATTGTCCAGCATTCACTGCCATATTGAAGAACTGACATTACATAGCAATCCAGTACATTTTGTTTCTAGCAAAATTTTCTTGTCTCTGAATACTTTATTCTGCTTCTGGAATGCGGCCTTCGTCATACCAATTTGCCTTCGGATCTCTGTGTTGCACTTTCCGTCTTCTATTAGTATTTAAAATTGTGTACATGCTTGAGTTTGGCTTTTCAATTCTGACAGTAGGCAGGATAAAAATGTCTCTATTAAAGAAAGCAAACATCTTAGAGCAAAAAAGACAACCGTCATTACCTTTTTACTTTTTAATTTTCTTTCATTCTTCTTTCCTACCGTTCTTCTTTGTTTTTGTCTTTTTTGCGCTTAATTTATTTTCTTTCTTGCATTCTTTTTCTGCTTTCTTTCAGTTTTTTATTTTTCATTTAATTCCTTACATTCTTCTCTCTTCTATTAGCTTATTTTCTTCAATACTTTGTTCATGTTGTACCGTTATATTTCTGCGGCTTTTCTTGATTTATTTACCTCCTATACCTGTTCTTTCTTTTCACTTTTTTGCTTTCTCTCTCTTCTATATTTATGGTTCTTCTTTTCATTTCTTGCTTTTACTCTTTTATATTTTTTTTCATTTCCTGCCTTCCTTAATTTCTTCTTGCTTTTTTTCCTTTTCATTTTTTCTATGACTTCTTTCTCATCAAGTTTTTCATTTATTGTCTATTTTCTCTTCTTTAACGCTATCTCTTTATATTCTAATGTTTTTCACTTCTATCTTTGGTTTGCTTTTTCCTTTGTTTATCTCTTATACTTGCTTCCATCTGTCACACAAATTCTCATTTTTTTTTCAGAAGTATATTCATCTCATCATTTTCTCATTAAAATCTTCCCCAACCCCTAACGACTCGCTCAACTTACGTTCATTTCTGGTTCATAGTTTTCCTCGTTATCAAACAGCCTTGGATTGTAATTTTTTGTTAAATTCTTTCATTTTTTTTCCATTTTCCGATCCTCATTTTTAGATTTATCAACTTTTTTCCTACTTGAGCGTTAATACCTTCCATATAGAAGAGTTCACACAAGCCAGATGATCAGTGCATGCCTCATTCCTTAAACAGTTTCTGCACCTGGTTATCTTTATGTAAACTGTCATTTTCTTAAGTATTTTTAAGATACTAACCAAACGCAAGAAACCAAGCACCACTAGTAAGCGACTCTTTTATCCATTTACTGACGGTAACGTCTAGCGAAGTGGAAACACAGATATGAAAATCATATCCTTTGCATAGGTAACATTTTTACTTGTCTTTTTTTTCTTTGAAATAGTAAACGATATCAAAGTTAAATAGAAATCTCCTGTCAGATTAATTATCAATCAAAAGAAAATAAATAATTTTGAAAAATGGAGAATTTCACAGATCATAGCATTTATCAGCATTTACTTATTGATGCCGTGGCTTTTTACTCCATAAAGTTGTCTCCAGGCTTAGAGCATATATATTAACATTACCAACGATATGTTTACTACGTAACCATGATACTCTTGTAATTTTAATGTCAACCGGCCTACGGATGGGGAAATTCTGTGAAATATAGTGCACTACACGTTAGTAAACGATGGGGTATTCATCTTTTCTCTCAGCGAAACGACATTTTGTGAGAAAGGGTAATCAGAGATATTAAACAATATAAACTTTTCCTTATACCTAATGGTGTGTAGGGCAGCGTTTTTGCTGTTTTCGTAACAAACTGTTTTTTATGGAGCAGTGTTGTTAGCCCTGCGCCCAACCCGTAATCCTGGAGGAAGCTGATTTTCTAAGTGTAGCTTAGATGTAACATACAGCCGAAAGTAGGAAGTACCCAGTGAGAATCGAACTCACTATTCAATTATAACGATTCTAGAGAGACGAGCTTGCTAACCATTACACCACACCGAGGTGCCCAATCAGAGATAAATGTTGAAAAAATTCATTATTTGCTTAAGCCATGCACACGCGCACACGTACAATTTCTCCCTTCCTTTCCCTCTTTCACACATACTTATATATGTGCGTGAGTGTCTGTGTGCGTGTGCGTATGTGTGTGTATGTATGTTTGTGTGTGTATGAGAGAGAGAGAGAGTGTGTGTGTGTATGAAAATGATATATACATTTTTATATAACTAAAGTAGTTTTAGGGGAAATGAATATGACAAAGTGCAAAAGGTTTAGGTTTCGACACGTCTCATCTATTAAGAATTCATCGGACTAAATTTAGACTTCTGTTGGTGCCATCAGACATGCGCACGATGAAAATGCGAAAACTGAGAATTTTGAATTTAAATATAAAAGACCTGAATATATGTGTTTTGGCACTACCATCTTGCAGATTTTTTTTTAGATATTGTTCTTTAGGTTTCACGCACATTTTGTTATTAATTTTTTCACGTAATTAGATTATTCTGAATATTGACCTCATCTTTATTGCCATTTGTACGACGTATCCGCCGTTGTACGCTCCGGTTTTCTTCCGGTGCGAGGAATTTTGAACATAACCCTTTATTACAATCACTTGGGTATAAGGACTCCATTCCATGCTTAGTAAAGCCTCGATTGGATGTCATGAGTTATCTCCCTATAACCCTGCAGTGTATGTAGAGGTTGGTTAGTTCCTGTGATTTGACCCAAACTGTTGTGAGTTCAATACCAGGCTACAACAGTGGTGAGAAAGTAACTTGCTGGGTTAGAGGGAGATAATTCATGACTTCCAATCGAGGCATTACTACGCAAGAAATGAAGTTCATATACCCCAGGGATTGTAATAAAGGGTTCGGTTCGAAATTCCTAGCACCTGTAGAAGATTGGAGCGTACAACAGACGAAACGTCATACAAATGGCAACAAAGATGAGGACAATAGTTTGATTAATGTAAATAATGTATTTTTCACATTTTGGTTATAGAAAATCAACCAACAGTGCTAAAACGTTGTAAAGCTTAAACGGTAATTTACTGTGAATGCTCTGATGAGGAAAACACTTTTAAAGCATTTCGTCTTAGCAATTGTTATTTTCATCAAAATAGCCGTCAGTCTCGTGATGGTGAGTCACTAATTACTGCTGTAATGTTTTCGAATAGAGTTACCTAATCTTCATTTCCAGCTTAGGTAAGTCCAAAAATCGTTTTTGCAGCATTTCGGATGAAGAACACGATGAAGATGACGATAATTCGCTAGTCTTAGCAACTCTACCGTTATTTTCATGGCATATTTTTGGGTGAGAAACTTTCTTTGCTTTCATTGCTTCAGCCCTTCACAGCGAGCACAAGCCAGGACTTTACCACTGAGTTAGTCTTCCTCATCACCATCATAATGGATTGCTAAAGACGAAGTTCCACGAAGGCAGAATCTTCCCAGAATTGTTGCAGTGTGGACCGGATACCGGAAAGGATGATTGCATGATCGCAACAATATTATTCTCTTCAAGTTAAGGTTCAACCGTTATCTATCCAACATAATATACATCTTTTGCTCCCTCCCTATACACACTTACAGCATTTTCAATTTAGTAACATTCTATTTTATGTGGTATTTGGCATTGCATTAGGTGAACAGTAGAAAACAATCTTAATGTTCACAGAACTCAATATACATGTTAAATCTCAATTTATGCTCTAAACTCTCATCACCTTATATTTTAATTCTGTTTAGGCTATAACTAATATATATATATATATATATTGTATTTTAATTCTGTTCAGGTTATATATATATATATATATATATATATATATATATATATATATATATATATAGATAGATAGATAGATAGATAGATATTCTTCGAAATGTTCAGCACCTGAGGAAGGCCGGGGTGTACAACTGCCGAAACTGTGTAAAAAATGACAGCAAAGATGTAAATATTGATCATATTTTTAGTTATTTAATTTTTAATTTTTATTCTTTTTATTCTTTATTATTTGTTTGTATGCCATTTTGGTTTGATTTTGTTCTTTGTGTAGCAAAGTAGGTATTTATTCGCATGGCTGCATTTTTCCATTTTCACATTTTATTTGTTTAAAACTTTACTTTGCTTTTTAAAACTTATTATTGCTAGTATTTTTTCTAGGCAGAATTTACAACTTTTGCTATAACTGTTGTATGGTGGTGTTTTTTTTTATTATTTCGCATTTGATTTTGGTTGTACTGTTGTTTTCTTTCTGTTTTTATATGTATTTTGATAACGTTGTTTCGCTTTTGTATTTTTCTGTGTTGAATGATGTTTTGTGATTATTAAATCTTTATTTAAACGATGTTTCTGTTGCTTTTATGTAAAGCTTTCCGTCTGTATTTGTCTTATTCCTAACGGTTGCTTTGTATGCTATGTTGTTAGTAAGACATTTATTATTAAGTAGACAGTTGTCCTTGTTTCGGCGGTCTCATTTGCTCGTATTGTCTTGGTGGTTTTTTGTTGTCATTATTTTTATTAAGTATTTATTTGTGTTTGGTTATTATCGTTTCCATATTTTCCATGCAACTGTAGATGTTTTCAACTATCTTTGTTAAAATTTTAATTCTTAGGAAAGTGTTTTCCAATTATGTTGAAAAATGTTCTCTTTCTCTGTCTCTGTCTCTCTCTCTCTATCTATATATATATATATATATATATATATATATATATATAGGATTATTTGCGTAAGTTCGTCACTTAACTGAGCAGAGTTTATATTGACTTTTTCAATCAAAGAAAGAAACCCTGAGGAGTGAAGATTAAAATAATGTCTTCAGGAAGCTTTACAGTTGTCATTACTCTCTCAGTTAAGCGAACATCTTTCCACTTTAATCCAATTCATAGTTTACTATGATATCGTGCACTTTGTAACCAAATAACAGCTTTGTTAGCAAAACATTAAAAATCACTACTCTTGGCACTAACCATCATCACAACTCAGTAATATATATATATATATATATATATATATATATATAATCAAAACGTCTGGGAAGAGAATTGGAATAAATTCGTAATCTTCTTTTAATTTTTTTATTTATATCACCCATTACATCTATAAAGTTATATAGGCAATATATATGAGGGGCATTTGATTTAGTTTTATTGAATAAATTTGATATTTAAAAACTAATATTTGAAAAATGGAAAACGTAATAGTTGAAAACCATTAGATCTAACGTAATATCTTCAACCTGTTTGCAGAAGCTGCTAAAATGATTGTAACGAGAACTTGTACAATGTAATCAAAAAGATATTTGTGGATTATAGTAGTGCTAATTTTAAGTGAAGTTATAATTATTAGGATATTGGAATATAATGTTAATAGTTTCCCTGAAAAGAAAATTAATTAAAATGCCTTCTCCTTCGAAGTGATCTAACTATAAAAAGGAGTTTTGGCTAGTAGTCCTTTTTTATCGTAAAGTGCTCGATATCGGGGTGAAGAGAGAGCATTGATATTTTTA
Organism: Ascarosepion bandense; assembly: GCA_037127315.1. Lineage (NCBI taxonomy): Eukaryota > Metazoa > Mollusca > Cephalopoda > Sepiida > Sepiidae > Ascarosepion > Ascarosepion bandense. Next base: position 53,743 of record JBBBDQ010000145.1, on the reverse strand, counting down.
GGGCAAATAGTTTGTCACATTAAATGCTCAATTACAGCTACAAAATATTTTCTCTAAAACTATATATATATATATATATATATTAAACTTACCCCGTTAAAATAAAAAAAAATCTTTTCATTAAACTATATCTATATATATATTGTCATCCGCAGACAGATCTGTTTCGCCGTATGACAGCTCATCAGTTTTTTAAATAAAAATCAGTTGTTTCTGATGAAGGAACGAGGGCGGTCTGAAATATAAAATATAATAAAAATAAACAAATACTGTTCAAAAAAAGTACATTTTTAAATTCAAAACTTTTTATTAATATTCTTTCCTATACATATTAAGACAGTATACGTGGATGATCATCACTATATATATATATATATATATATATATATATATATTATAGTTTAGAACATGTACAATTTATCATCTACTAACAAGTATACATTTTGTTCCGCATTGACAGGACATTGTCTTTTCAATACTCTATTTTTGTATTTAGCACAGTTTTAAGTTTTTGTTTTGAACGTTGTTAATATTGACTTCCTTCTATATTCACGCAATATATATATATATATATATATATATATATATATAGAGAGAGAGAGAGAGAGAGAGAGAGGGAGAGGGAGAGAGAGAGAGAAAGAGAGACCGATATGGACTGAATAAAGTAACCTATTTCTCGAAGTCCTCGGTGTCATACGTTTTGAAATCAAGACACTGAATTCACAGAAGAAAACAAGGCGTCAGCGTGGGTGGTTGTGTGGAGCATGGAACCACCTTTTAATTGCTGTTGTCACCAGGTCAACTCTGATCCTGAGTGGTACACCTGTTAGGGTCCCAGCTATCGGCAAATAGTTAACCCCACACTGGGGTAAAAAACAATGTTAAAGTATAAAGATAGACTTTTATAGATCAATATACATTTTTGAAGAAAAAATATTACCAATAATACATTTTTGAAGGAATAAATTCTTACAATAACATATTTTTGAAAAAACAAATTATTGCCATAACACATTTTTGAAGGAAAAATTTATTAATTCTCTCATAATTGCTTCGCTGTACAGGTTGAAAAAATCCGGTTATAAAAAACAACCTTGTCTTACGCCCCGTTCTATTTGTGCATAGTTACTGTGTTCATTTCTTTTCCGTACACAAGCGTTTTGCTATCAATGTAGAGGTAAATGTTCGTTTTAGGTGCCGACGGCTTTCCCCCTTCAAATTTATCCAAAATAGCATTATTTCTGTGCAAATGTATATGCTGAAATCAAATCAACAATTAGTTATTGAAGAAACTTACCTTTTTTTGCTTTGAAAGTTAAAAAAAAAAGAACTATATCTCGCACATTTTCTCTCCCGTAACTCTCACAAAGTCATGTAATTAACTGCAAAATGACTTTCTACGTAGGCAGCAATTTTCTGTGGAATTTTGGTCGATTTTCTTTCTTTACTGAAACTTCCGGCGATGTACTTCATGTTATGAAAGTAATAAGCGTAGAAATACAATAGCACATTACTTTTATTACCGGAAGTATATCGCCGGAAGTATCAGTAAATGAAGAAAAATCGACCAAAAATCTGCCAAAGTTCGTTCACATACGCAGTAGGTCATTCTGCAGTTAATTACATGACTTCGTGAGAGTTACGGGAGAGAAAAAGTGCAAGATATAGTTGGTGTTTTTATGGACTTTCAAAGCAAAAAAGGTAAGTTTCTTCAACAACTAACTGTTGATTTGAGTTCAGCATATACATTTGCACAGAGATAATGCTTTTTTGGATAAATTTGAAGGGGAAAAGAGTCCGGACTTTTAACGAAAATTTACCAATGTAGATTCTTGATTATCTTAAAGTCTTTTCCGAAAATGTCGTTGCTGTCGAGCATCTCTATCAAGTTCTTGTGTCGAACGATTTGAGTAGTCTATAAAGCACAGATAAATGTCCTTCTGCATTCGTATTGCTCGTTCAGAAAACATTCTGAGCATGAATATCGCAATTCTCGTTCTGGTTCTTCAACAAAACCACATTGTTCTTGTCGTATCTTTTGGCCAATTCTGCTGCGCGCTTTCTTCATCCTGTGTTGCCGAAATGAAAAAATCGTTTTTTTTTATTCCAAGACAGTCAGTTTGGATAAAATTTGGTTCTATCATATGATCCTTAAGTAGTGGGTGATACTGTGCAAGCTACATCGTAAAAGAAAAAAAAAAGAAATAAGAAAAAAACTTTTGGGGAGGCAAATTTATTTCTCTGTATTTTGTAAGATTTGAAAAGCGTACTCAATTACGTTTTGTTGAAACCTAGATTTAGTCTTAATGTAGCGCGCTAGTCAAAACTTCCGAATTTTGTACATTTCAGTCAAATAAAAAAAATCAACAAGAATCTAAAGCCGTAATCATTCCACTTGCATCCTACAAGATACAACCTTCAATAAAGAAACTAAAAGAAACTAAAACATTTGGGGATACTAATTTATACAACCTTAAAAAAGAAAAAAAGAGTTTGACAACGTCATTGAGTTTACTAGAACATTATTCCCATTGACAATCAACGGAAACATATGAAGGGGGATATTCAGCTTACAATCCCACCGTCATAGGACGCGTGCTACTGTTGATTGGGATGGTGATAGAAGCCGTTACTTTGGACTGAAAATGCCTTCAGACAAATGAGCCGTATGATCTTTTGAGAGGACTACCCTACTTCAAAACCTGTAGTTTAAAAAAGTACCAAAATACCATCATCCTTCTGCAATATTTGGAGACTGGTGATACAGAGTCACAAAAGAAGTACCAAATAACAAAAGAGAGACAACTAAAATTGATAGCAGATGTAACTAGAAAATAAAAAGATGGCATAATCATGATGAAGATGTTACATACTAAGGCAGACAAAAGATTAGGTATAATGTCTACATCAATTCCGGAAAGAGTGATAACAACTAGTCAGTCAAGTACCATACGTGAAACACGCTTGGGCGATCATGTCTTTAAAGAGATATGACTGACTGGGCAGAAGATTATCCCGCAGTAGGTTGTCATTGCTTTCGGCGATAGACTGGTTTCCTGTCAAGGCTATAGAAGCCAATCTGTCTTCTTATTCAACCCATAATTGGAAGGAAGGGACGGATTAATACCTTTCCCAAGGGTATTTGCACGTAAGCGAATGCAATGAATTCAACTGGAATTCGAACTCGGCTTCCCGATTTCTCGTTCCGAGCCGATATCCACTGCACCACAACGCACATCCGACAACAAATAGTACACTTTTTTAATAAAAACAACAAAATGTTTTAATGGAAATAGTTTTATAAATTTTAACTGACAGTATCAATGACTGCATGCGCAGTAAATAATGAATGTTTCTATATAAGGAATTGGATATTTCCGCTACGATAATTAATTGCACGGAAAGAAGCATATAAACCAAGCGCTTTATATTTTTCTTATTTTTTAATTTTATTGCCAACGCCATAATGGTGTTAGAAATATCTGTCATCTTCACAGGTCTTGGATTACAGTATGTTTTATCTGGTCTAAAATTTCAAGATAGATTCCATGTTCAAAATTTGATTAAAAAATTACCATATCGAAGTCAGAGCTTTCATAACACAATTGGATTGTAAAACTTCCGGATTATTTGGCGGAAGTTTATACAAACACTGATAATATTTTGTTAATTAATAAATATATTTTCTAGATTTATATTCTTCATTTTCTATGTGCCTTGACCCTACAAAACGTAGTCGATCATGACTTTTCACGTCTCCTTATCCCTGGTGGCTCTTAGTACGCATTCTCCTGTTACACCACGCAACCCTCGTTCCATCAACCACCTGCTTAGGTCCTTTAAATATGTTATCCGCTTCTTTCCCCTGTCACTTTTCCCCTATATCTGGCTTGTTAGTATCAAGTTCTCCAAGCCTTCATTTATCATTGCATGTCCCAGGAACGCATTCTCCTGTTACACCACGCAACCCTCGTTCCATCATCCACCTGATTAGGTCCTTTAAATATGTTATCCGCTGCTTTCCCCTGTCACTTTTCCCCTATATCTGGCTTGTTAGTATCAAGTTCTCCAAGCCTTCATTTATCATTGCATGTCCCAGGAACTTCAGCCGTCTCTTCCTGATGCTCAGTATTATTTTCCCTTTCGTTCCCATCATTTCCAAAACCTCATCATTGCTCACATGATTGACCAGTGATATACGCAGCATCCATCTGAAGAACCACATTTCAGTTGCTTCAAGTTTTTTTTTCATCTTGGATGATATCGTCCAGCATTCACTGCCATATTTAAGAACTGATATCACATAGCAATCCAGTACTCTCTTCTTTGTTTATAGCAAAATTGTCCGGTTTCTTAAAATTTTACTCAACTTCTGGAATGCTTCCTTCGCCATTCCAATTCGTCTTTGGATCTCAGTGTCGCATTTTCCGTCTTCTGTTAGAATACTTCCCAGGTATTTAAATTTTTGTACCTGCTTGATTTTATTTCCCCATCTTGTATTTGGCATATTGGGCTGGTCTTTTTACTGATGACCATGAATTCGGTTTTCTTGCAGTTTATTTGTGGTCCTTTCTAATCACTCTCTTCAGTTAACTTAACAAGATCAGTTGTAAGTTCTTTTTTTCATAGCCAAGTTCGGATTCCAGTTGAATTTAATGCATTTACGTACTCGCAAATAATCCTGAAAAAAAAGTATTAATCAGTCGATTTTATCTCCAATAATGTTTTAAATACAAGAACAAACTGGGTTCTATAACCTTGGTTAGTAACCAGTCTTCCGTAGAAAATAATGGCAACATACTGCGGAAAAATGTTTTGCCCAGTCAGTCATATTCGCCCAAGTGTTTATCACTTATGGCATTTAACTGATTGACTGAATATGTATATGTATGCATGTGAAAATGCATTTCTCAACAGCTTCCTATCATTTTTACCCAAAAGTAAGGATAATATTTTATCTTTCCAGATTCGTTCAGTCATCTTTTTACAAAAAAGTGTTATGTAGGTTACTCGCTGTTTCCCCTCTCTCCATCTTACACTCATGTTTGAATGTCATTGGTCTTTTTCCTCATTATATATCCATAAATCTCAAATGTCAATTTCTGAATTTAAATATAATCTTGTTTCTTTCCTAAAACTTGCTCATTACTCACAGGTTCTATCCAGGGAGTTCTCAGCAACCTACTGTTTTCTGACTCTCTCCTCTTTATTTGTGAAATGATTGCCCATCATTGAATGACTTATTGAAAGACGGATGGGTGCACCCCGACCACAACCTGGTATAATTGTTAGCTAGCTTGTTTCAGTAGGCCTTATTACAACTGAATAGTGAGTTCGAGCCTCACTGGGTACCACGACATTGTGCCACATCTAAACTGCGCTTACAAAATAAATATTGGAATACAGACAATATTTTACAGCTGTTTTTTATTTGTTTCTAACGAAAATAAAACAAAACACTATATTTTCTTAGTTTATTTATTAAGGTTCATTAACAAATTACAATTAAGTGTGTTATTTGCAAAGATACGATGAAACAATTTCGTCGACTAACAGCACAAGTAATGGAGAAATTCTTTCGAACCGACTATTTTGCTTCCATGTCACTTGTTCAGACATTTAAAACCTTGTCTCAAAATACTTCTTTCAAAGAACCATTCTTCTTTTTCTTCTTCTTCTTCTTCTTCTTCTTGTACAATTTTCTTTCAGGATGTAAGTGAACAAGCACTACCACTAGGCTCTGTCTCTTGTTGCTCTCAATATTTTTCCTCTCGTCAACTCTCCTAAGCCTTGCTGGGGTCTATTAAGTATGTCTCACGTTGCCTTCCCTTGATGTTTTTCCCTTCTATCTGTCCTGTGAGTCCAAAAGTGTCCAGGCTCGCCTTCCTCATTACGTGTCCCATCTGTTATTTCTTAATGTTAAATATATGTTTTTTTTTCTCTTTTGCATCCTCTCCAACAGCTCGTCGTTGCGCATGTTCTCAGTCCATATTATACGCTGTATCATTCTCTGAAACCACATTTTTGCTGAAGCAAGCCTCTTTTTCATCCTTGATGAGATCGTCCAACATTCACTTTCATACACTAAATATATCACATAGCAATCAAGCACTATTTTCTTTGTTTCTAAAAAAAATTACCTATCTTTTACTACTCTGGTTAGCTTTTGAAACGAGTCATTGGCCATGCCAATGCGTGTTTTGATCTCGATGTCACACTTTCAATCCTCTGTCTGAATACTTCTCAGGTATTTAAATTTAATCGTTTGTTTTATTTTAGTTTCTCGACCTGTAGTTGATATTTGTACGTCTTCTCTTCTTTTTGCTGATGAATATAAATTCAGATTTCTTGAAGATTATGGTCAGCCTTTCTTATCACTTTCTTTTGCTAGGAGGTCTTGCATTTTCCTTTCGGTGTTTCAGCACTCATCATCCGCTTATCTTACATTACTGAGACTGTGGTCGCCAATGATGAATCCTGTCAAGGATTTTATTTTCTCTCAGAATTGTTTCGCTGTATAAGTTGAATAGGTTCAGTGAGAAAAACATGCTTGCAATTTTTTCTATATCTACCCGTCTATATCTAAGAAAGTGTTTAACCGCAGCCTTAAATTTAGCTAAAAATTCTTGTCTCATCAGCGACCAAGACATCAACATCATCAAACTGGCCTAAAATCTATTCTGTTTTGGGATGCATGTCCGTAGATTAGAAAAAAAAACTACACTGGTTTCTGTATCTTTATGGAGCCTATGATCTTCCAAAGGGTTGCAATTTGGTAGAACTCTTTTGCTCTAGGATCTTAGCTGCATCTTCGTTTTATGTAACACCATACTTTACCAAGATGACAGACTGATAATTATCCGCAAAACTAGTCCACAAAAAGCAGATAAACTCAGAATGGATCTGATAATTTTTTTCGAATACCATGATCTTAAAATTACTACCATAACTAACGCTAAAATCATCAATTTCTTAGATGTTATCTTCAACATAAGCAATGGTCATTACAATCCGTACACTAAAGACTCATATAACCGTACATACATACATCAATAGGGAACAAAATCACCTCCAGAGAATCATTAACAACCTACACAAATCCATCCAATTCAGTTTAAGTGCCAACTCTCGCAATAAGGAAATTTTTGACAATTTTAAAATTAAATACATTAATTCTTTAGAAAAACATTAAACTCAGCACTAGTTTAGGTTACTCCGTTAAAAACAAGATAAACAGAAATAAGCAGAAATCACATAAACGTTACATTATTTGGTTTAAACTAGCCTTCATTCGTAACGTCTAAACGAATATTGGCAAATTCTTCTTAAACGTAATTCACAAACATTTCTACCATTCATCCACACTAAAAAAATCTTCAACAAAACCAACGTTTAAGTCAGTTATAGTTGCGTTTAAAACATAGATAAATATATTTCAAAACATGATATTATGATATCAAATAAATACTTGGCCCGCATAAACAACACCCGTCATCGTACTAATAACAATAATGACCCTTCTAAAACTAATTGCAACTGCCGAAAAAATAAAACCTGCCCTTTGAATGGCTAATGTATGTTCGAAAGTATTGTTTATAGAGCTCGAATTCATTCAGATGATAATGATAATAAATTATAATTTGGAAGCACGTCTAACAGGTGAAAAAAAGATTTAACAACCATATGTTGTCTAAATACGGTAGAATTACTGTTTATATATATTATGTAATTTTTAAAAATTAATTTTAGTTTTCTGCGTTGTTTAATTTTTAATTTTAATTATAAAAATTACTTTTAAATTTAAATTTAAATTTTTATTTTCATTTTTCATTTTTATTTTAGTCTCTTTAATTTTAAAACTTTAATTTTTATCTACATGTAATATTAGATTGTTTAGATTTTTAAATTTTATCGTTTTATGATTTACGCCTTTTTAATTTCTTTTCCCTGTATTTTAATATTTTTAATTTTTATATTTCAATTTTAATTTTTTATCTACATCTTAGAATAATTAAATTTGCAATCTATTGAAAAAGCATTAAGTGAACTTTATAAGATGTAATTCCCATGAATATCGGCTGAACTCAAGTTCAAAACAATTAAACGTCCATTTTAAAGTGTGCAGCTGATGAGTGCATAACACGTGAACCTCCGAGACGTGCCATAGACGTAGGATAGCATATATATATATATATATATATATATATATATATGAATGACACATCTGTGTTTTATAAACACCTGAATAATAATTCTATATATATGGGTACCCTCATATATGTATATTTATTAGTTCATATCTCTCTCTTACAATATATATATATAGTCATCGCAGACAGATCTGTTTCGCTGTAACACAGCTCATCAGTACGGTTAGACTCGGACTGCTTTTAACCCAGGAATAGAACCCGACCGAATTGAAGTCAGTCGGTGATTCTATCTCTGGGCTATGTACGCCCGGTAGAAGAAGGCAGACTTTTTTGGCGTGCATGTTATCATTATACACGCTCATAGCCAGAGTGCTCTAATTCATTACTGAATGAGCGATGCGTACTAGTATTTTCCAATGCCTTTGTCCACAGAAATAAATGAACAAAAGTTACCTCCCATATAAATTACGTGCTAATTTCGACGCCAAGATTTACTTTTTCATATCTTTTAACTCATGCGAATTTAATTTCCAGTTACATTTTTAAGCTTCAGTATAAAACAAATTAAATGATACATTTAATCAATTAAACATTGGCACCCCACATTTATAATTTATAGCGACTTTTAACAAAGCTAATTCCAATATAACATTTAAATCTAGAAACAGTCAGTTAATAATATGCACATTAGAATTGCGTAGTGCAGGAAACTTTGAGCCGTTCTATAGATATAGGATAATATATATATTTAGTAATATATATATATATATATATATATATATATATATATATATATATATATATATATATACGTGATATAAGATCGAAGAAAATATTAACAACGTTCAAATCATGAATTTAAAACATTGCCCAATATAAAAATAGAGCTATGAATATTTATTATAAACAGACACTAATTATGAGGCATTGTACTTTCAATGTCGAAACAAAATGTACACTTTGTAGTAGATGATAATTTGTACATGTTCTAAACACACACACACACACACACACACACACACACACACATATATATATATATATAATATTGTGAGGAAACTCAACACATATTTAGACGGTTATACATCAAGATTTATTTTGACATTTTAAATATACTTACATTGTCTCATTCAGACAGTTGAAATATAAATATTCTGAGTGAATTGAATTATTTTTCAACGATATGAATGAGGCAATGTAAGTAAATTTACATTGTCGGAATAAATCTTGATTTATAACTGCTTAAATATGTGTTCATTTGCCTCTCAATATTTTATAACGCCTAGATAATATGAGTCGAGCACATTTTTATCTAATTAATAAATTATATTAATTGGATAAAATCTTTTGGATTATGCTCTGTCGTTACGTCTTTTCTATTCTTTATATATATATATATCTATATATATATATATATATATCAGTCTGTACATTATCTAATTATCTATCTATTTATTTATCTCAATTTGTTGATATATAGGCAGTTGTATGTGACTTTGTAAAAGAGAGAAAACCACGTTCGAAACAAAAAAACTGAATTTGTGTTTCATAAGCGTAAACTATTTAAAGTTCTGCTGAAGTTTTCTTTTATGTATCAACTTTTTCTAGAATGATTAATTCGTTTGCCACGAGGAACTGCAACACTAAGATGTTTAATAATTGATATATCACACATTGGACATTACTAGCTCATGACTATTCAATTATTTTTCTGGTCTTAGCCATCTGTACATCACGAGTTTTTCAAGGTCAACGCTTAGGAGTTTATCATTTACCAGTAATTTTTCCCGTGTTTTTCATTCGCTATCACCAGCATCAGTTTGTATATTGTCTTCTAAATATCCTGTTTCATATGCAATGCATAATCATGTAAAAACATAGGCTTATTTGAAATGCTGGATAAACATTTTGATTGAGATTGATATTAAAATAATCAGGAACCCTTATTTAAAAAACATCCTTCGCATCCAGGTAGAAAATTAATTGAGGTAATACACACTGTTGGATGTGGGTTATGTTGCAGTTGATATCTACTCCGAACGACAAATCGGGGAGCTGAGTTCGAATTCCAGTTCAATTCTTTGCATTCACTTACGCACAAATACTTTTGGAAATGTTATTATTCAGTTGTTCCCTCAAGTTATGGGTTAAATAATAGGTCAGATTCAATTCTATCGCCTTAGCTGTCAACCAGTCTACCGCAGAAAGCAATGGCAACCTGCTGCGGGATAATCTTCTGTCATATTTGGTTAACTGCGACTAATATCAACTGCCTAGTAGTTTACTGAACTCCAATAAAACTCTAAAGAACTCCTATGAACTTCTCAAGAACTTCTAATAGAAATTCTCACGTTAACTTCTTGTTAATTCATATTAATGTATGAGAGAGATTCTATTATCTGAGGAATAGGTGTGTTTCCCCATAACAATATATGTATAAAAACGATTGTATGTTAAGATATATGTTTGACGATAGCGTGAATTAATATATGTGAATATCTTAGTGTGCGTATTAATACGCGTAGTAACCCCCTTGGGAAAGGTATTAAACCGTCTCTTCCCTCATTTTATGGGCTAAATAATAGGACAGATTGGGTTCTATAGCATTAGCTAGCAGCTAGTCAACAGAAGAATGCAACGACAACCTACTGTAGATAATTTTCTGCCCTGTCAGTCATGTCTCTTTCAAGATTTGATCGCCCGAAGCGTGTATCGCCTATGGCACTTAACTGAATACTCGATGTTAGAGACGAACAAGAAATAAATATATATTTCACTGGATTAATGTAGCCTTAACAGATCTTTTAATCCTACCAAGCTTAATCTAAGCAACATAAGATACGCAAATGTTATCATGTTGATGACAGGCTCTAAAACTTTTAGAAACTCTTAGATAAAGCAATAAAGAAAAACGTGAAGAATGAATAAGGAAAGAATGGATGCCTATGAGCAAAAGAGGGCAGATCAAGGTGCGAGTTGCGTAATAGAGACGTCAAAACCAATCAGTTACAGGAATATAACAAGTGTTATAACAGTCAATTGAAAATGTCACACAGAAATTCGAATAGCAAAAATGATTTATGAAGCTAAACCAATCTCTCAAAAGACAATGCTTCTAAAACGTAGCTACTATCAATTAATCATCATAGACAATCACACCTACCTACTATTAGCATGGACCAGGCTTGCCTCCCAGAGAGTAAAACACTACACCTCCTTGTTCTCACACTTTCAGCGGACCTCAAGTGGAATGACTATATCGAATCCATTGCTAACTCCGCTGCAATGAAAGTCGGTTCTCTGTGTAGGGCCCGGAGGTTTTTTTTCCGTCTGAATCTATCCTGCACATTTATAAATCTACCATGCACCCGTGCATTGAATACTGTTGCCATATCTCTCCTTGGGCTTCTCGACAAGGTACAGCGGAGGGTCTGAAATGTGATCGATACCTACTTAGCAGACCGCCTGCAGTCTCTCACTCACCGGCGCGACGTGGCTTCCCTGTGTCTCTTCTATAAATATTTTCATGGCTTCTGCTCCGATGAACTTAGATCACTGATGCCCCATAGGTTCGAATTTGCACGAGATACTAGATTAGCAACTAGATCCCACCCTTTTACAGTGAAACCGATAAAATGCAATCGCAACCTCTACTCCAACAGTTTCTTTTCTCGCACTTCCGACTGTGGAATTTCCTTCCACATGACTGCTTCCCCGACGGCTACAGGAGTTTAAATGTAAGGTCAATAGACACCTCCTAACAAGCTAACTCGTTTCCATTCTTTCAAACACTCTTCCCACCCACCCAACTATCTATCACCCCACTTCTGACATTTCCTATATCTGACCACTCTTTCTATTTACCTTCCCCTATGTAGCCCCAAGCGCAATAGTAGCAGTGAAATGCCTTGCTTGGGGTGAAATGATTAAAAAATTTAAAAAATTGCTGAAAACAAAGAGAATTCTGTTACTTGGAATTTTAAATTTCCATAGATGAAGATGTGACTTAGATTAGGTGACTGTGATTTTATAGAAAGATGCTGAGAATGCTATGAATTAATAAATAAACGGGAACGTTTTAAGGTAAATGGTAACATTTTTTTTTTTAATCATATCACCCCAAGCAAGGCGAAAACGCCACTGATGCACAGGGGGCTACGTAAGAGTGAAAAGATTGGAAAAGAGAAAAACCGGAAACCACATCCTAAACAGGAAACAAGGGATGAGCCTCTTCACCTGTTCAATAGACGTGGGTGGAGTATGAACCGTGCGATAGTTTAGTCTATCTACTCCAAGTTTAGTAAGAAAGTATTCATAATGTATTCAGAGTATTGTATTTAGAATTAAAAGGATTAACTTGAGATTTCCAGGATATGTAATGAGGGAAGGGACTTTAGAAAATTTGAAAAACACAGGACATATTAAAAGCAAGTGTTTTAGAGGTAAACAGAGAGTAATCTACTTTAGTGTTTGAGCTAATGGCGGACATAACAGGCACTGGAAGAAATATTAAAGAGAAAAACAATGTTTAGAACTTGAAAGAAGAAGTCGAGGAGGCCATGTTCTGAAGAATGAAAAACAAGAAGAACAATGAAATAAAGTTGAATTTACAATAGCCTAGGGAATTAAGTTCGTGAGTTTGATAACATAGTAATTGTGAGTTCACAACCATCAATACAGACCTCTGTTTATAACATGGCGCGCAATAGCAGAGATGCACTAAATAATTAGTTTTGTTTGTTTAATAGCATATAAACTCTTAATGGATAATTTAATGTTGGAATTAAATTTTCTTGCGAGATTTGGCCATTTCCGTTTTCTTTTACTACTAAAATCAATTGCTGGAAATATTTACTATAAACGCATTTTTATACTTTCATAGTGTTTTCACTCCAGTTGATAGCATTGATTAGCAGGAAATTCTCTTTATAACTTATTATTTCCCAACGACTGATACATTGTGGAACAGATTGTTAAAAGGATGATTCCTCGTTTACTAAACCCCTAAACTCATTAAGTCTCGGACCAACATTTATCTGCACTGGCCTTCACTTAAGACCATAAAAGAATTTAATTCGGTATTTTTGTCGCTTGAGTAGCTCTTAAATTTTGGACAGGGTGAACATTGAGTACAAAAACACTCCCAAATTAATTAAACGTTTTTAAAAGTATCACTCTGATGGATTACCATTAGATTGATGATACAGTAGATATTAATTTAACAAGAACAAAATCCAATTTTAATGAAATAAATACAAATATTTGAATACCTTCAAAACTGCTACAAAAATATTGATACCTTATAGCAAAACCAAAGTATCAATTTAAGAATGAAGAATGGTCTTTTTAGAAATTATAAATTTATAAATTATAAAAGACCTTGTTTAATTATATCACTTACATTAAGCGTTGATCACTAAAAATATTTTTCCTGGTTTTCAAGCTACGAAAAAGTTGGAGAAAAGAGTTAAATTTTGTGAAAGAAAGAAAGAAAAAAAAATTCTCAAACAGGTGGTTTTTACTAAAAAAAAAAAAAAGAGAAAACCCAGAAATATAAAATTAATTAGATATTAAAATAAAATTAACAAATTAGAAAAATAATATGAGTCCATAATACGCTAACATGCAAAATGTTTTGGACAACTAAACAACGTTATTTTTCACCGTTATATACTTTTCTTCTTCTTCTTCTTCTTCTTCTTCTTCTTCTTCTTCTTCTTCTTCTTCTTCTTCTTCTTCTATGTGCTGTGTCCATTCAGGACGTAGGCGATCAAGGCATTCAACATTTTTCTATCCCTTGTCGCTTTTAATGTCGCTTCTCCTATTTTCCCACTCAGTCCCCACTCCACCATCCGTACAACAAGCGTTGCTTCCCCTTTTCTCCCTTCCCCTCTATTCGTTCCGTGGAGAGCAGCTTCTCTAAGCCCTTCTTCCTTATTACATGTCCCAAAAAATTTAGCTCTCTTTTACTGAAATTAAATATCAATTTCCCTTTTATGCCCATCCTCTCCAAGACCTCGATGTTGCTCAGATGTTCTGTCCATAGTATCCTTAGCATCCTTCTGTAGAACTAAATTTCGGTTGCTTCAAATCTTTCTTTCATCTTTGATGAAATTGTCCAGCATTGGCTGCTATAATGAAGAACAGAAAAAACATAACAATCCAGGTCTCTTTCTTTGTTTCTAATGAAATATTCCAGTCTCTCGATACTGTACTCAGCTTCTGAAATACATCCTTGGCCATGCAATATGCCTTCTGGCCTCTTTCCGTCTTCTGTGAGAATACTTCCCAAGTACGGAAATTTATGCATATGTTTGATTTTAGTATTCCCAACTTGTAATTGGCATTTTGGGCTCCTTTTTGTTTCGATGCAGTCCGTTTTCTTGTAGTTTAAATGTGGTCCTTTTTTTCCTCTTTCTTCAACTACTTCATGCTAATCGGTAAACTTTTATTAGTTGTGTCGGTGGAATTAGATAGTAAGGCTTTGCGTTTTCGTAGGTATTGTGTAAATACACCACTTTAAGCAGATGGAGTTTGAAAAGGCAATGCAAAGCTATTGAGTCAGTAAAAGATTTGAGATGATTAAGTCATGATAACATGCAGATATATAAGTAAGAATAGTCACGTCTTTGAGTGTCAGGCACTTTAGCTAGTCATTGTAGTCGAACATTAGCTTGCTTTTGTATGCTAAAATCATTGCTAAGATATCTTTTTTAAAAAATAATATGATTTTGAAGAGAATGCTGAGCCAACGAGAGAGAACGCAATGTTTAGGAATTTTCATAAAAAACTTTTTAGACCACCCAAAAAAAAAAAAAACGTTTGCTACGATTGGTAATGTTTTAAATACAGACAAAACAGGACCACCACACCAGTTAGGCATCAGATATGTAGGTAAATTTTGCTTGAGACTAGGTAGACATTGCAAATTATCAGCCAGAAAAATGAGTAGTTGGGGTTTTCTAAGCGTAGCTTAGATGTAGCACAAAGCCAAAAGTACAGGTCATCTAGTAAGGATTAAACACACGCTTTAGTCGTAATTAATCTAGCGAGACACGCTTGCAAACCAAGACACCAAGTGTAAGATAACACAATGATTTTCTAAGCGTAGATATGGCACTAGAATGAATGGGTAGAGCACACAGTTAGAATTAGATTCAGTATTCAATCGTAATCGATCTAGCAAGAAAAGTTTGCTTGCCATTACACTAAGTCAAAGAGCTTTAGAAAAATAAGGAGAGGATTCAGTGTTAAGACACAATTAAACAAAAAATCAATTGAAATACAAAATTGTATTACTCAGCATGGAACATGGAATGTTAGGAAGTGGTAAAAAGACATTTTTAATGATAAATGCAAAATAAAATGACTTTCTAATGCCAAAGAGTATGTACATCCTTGTGTAATTTCATTGAAACAACTACTTTAGTGCTGTTTCTTTCGCAATATGGTCAGTTTTAAAACCAGTGGCGTGACAGGTTGTAGTCGGTCTCTATTTTTATCAGATTAGGTCATTTGCAGTTTAGTGCAATTAATAAAACAAATCACTCAATAAGTCTCGGGCCTGACATATAGATGATGCCAGTAATAAAAAACTCGTATGATTTTTATGAAGTGCTAATCTTCAAATGGCACGTGACAAAATTTGGACTAAGCAGATTATTAGTTTAAAAATTACAGTTATTTAAGTGAAGCTACTTTTGCAAATTTTCCAAACAATGGAAAAATGTTAATTTCGAGTGTTGATAAAGCATTGCTTTCTGATAGAAAAATACTGTTCAAGCAAAGCAAAGAGTGTTATTTGGACAATGGTCCGTCGGAAACAACGGTTAAGGAGTGATATGCTGACTTTAAACGCGTTTGTATAGACACAAAGAACTCTCAAATCGCACAAAATCGGCAGCTGTCCAGGAAAACATATTTAAAAAAAATCCACAAACATTTTTTGGTCGATCGTAAATTGAAGTTGCGTGAGATAGCAGAGGAACTGAACATATCAGAAGTCAGTGTATTCACCATTTTGCATGAACATTTGCCAATGAAAAAGCAGTGTTCAAGGTGGGTGCCACATTTGCTCACAGTCGATCAAAAACTACAAAGCATTGACGATTCACAGTCCTGATTGCAACTGTTTCAACGTAAAAAGAATAAGTTTTTGCGTAAATATGTGACACTGGATGAAACATGAATCCACCACATCACTCCGAAGTCAAATCGGCGGTCTTTTGAGTGAAGAGCAGCAGGTGAAAGTCGTCCAAAATGATCAAATACGCAAACATCAACAGGCAGTTTTGGCCTCCGTATTTTGGGATGCGAAAAGTACCTTGTTCATCGATTTCCTTGAGAAAGGAAGAACTCTCAATAGCGAATATTATATAGAATTATTAGTGCATTTGATGGAAAAAATCATCAAAAAAAGGGCCAAAAATTAAGGAAAATGTTATCTTTCACAAAGACAACGCACCACGTCACAAGTCCATAGCAACAATGGCAAAACCTCATGAATTTCATTTCGAATTGCTTAGGCATCCCCCCTATTCTCCAGATCTAGCACCCAGCGACTAGTGGCTCCAGAAATAGAGATTTGGTTAAAATGAAGAAATGATGTCAGAAAATGAGATGCATTTTGAGGCCAAAGAAAAATCGTTCTACAAAGAAAGCTCGAATTAAAATTGGAAGCTCGCGTTGGAATCAGTATATCAGCCAAGAAGGAGACAATGTTGATGAATAAAGTCGTAATTTTGCCTGAAAGTTGTTTTTTTTTTATTAGTTAGGTCTGGATTTATTGACTGATGTTGAATATATTTACACACACACACACACACACACACACACACACACACACACACACACACACACATACATACGCATACATATATATATATATAATAAAGAACATATATATACACCCTTGTGCAAAATAATGAAAAAAAAACGGCTTTATTTTCCTTTCTTTTATACGGTCAGTATAATAAAAGAAAGGAAATAAAAGAATAATTCACTGGAGTGAAAATTTAAAACAGATTTTTTCCTCAGTTTACATCAATTGCAGTGCTCTCCAGTAATATTAATCTACATATGTATGATAAACACACACACACACACACACACACACACATATATATATATATATATATATATATATATATATATATACACCTGTGTGCAAATTAATTTAAACAATTGCTTTAGTTTCATTTCCTTAATTCTACGGTCCATTTTTAGAACCATTGAACTGAGAGGTGTTATCGATTTTTATTTTTTCCTCAGATTAGGTCATTTGCAGTGGTTTGCATTAATATGAATTTATTTTTGAGTTGTACGATGATCATTATTTAGCCTTGACTACTATTGCATCATCTGTGATTGCATCAGATTTTCATTACGCCCAGACACTACAGTTTAAATTGTCGATTAGTTGTCCTACGGCCGTTTTCTGCGATGCACGTTACTCCAGGCAAGCGTAAGAAAATTTTAACGCTGCACAAGCACACGTGCATGCCTTACTGATAGATTTACGGATATTTTTGGTGCCAGCCTTTCAACTGTCAATCATGTCATCAAAGCAAAAATACATGATGGATTTTATTAGTCGAATACGTAAAAGAAAATGCGTTCGGATGAGAAAAAAGATAATGCGATTAAGGAAAATAAGAAAGATCCTAGGAAGGCATTGTTCGTTTTGTTTGCATTAATTTGCACAATAGTGCAACGGATTAATGGGAGTAAGAGACAATGCAATATACACCAGATATATGTTAACATTCGGTGTTAGATAGGTAATGCTGTAGATTTCAAATAAAAGTTATGGCAGAAGAAAATTGATAAAAGTAAAAGTTGATTGAAACATAAACAATAAAATCATATTAGTTTATTACGGTCTAATCTTTTTCCAGGCGAGGAAGATGGATGCATTTCTCAGCATGATTGGATTCATTGGCATATCACCTAAAACTAAAAGGATTCTTAAGCATGTAATGTTTTGAAAATTGGCCAGCAAAATAGTCCTGATTTCAATATAATTGAAACATTGTGGTAGAAAAATGATAAACATTTGCTCCTATGAAAATCAGGAAATCTCTTTAAATGCTTTGAAATTAATGCCAAGAAGAAAACAAAAAAGGTTCCCAATGAGGTATTGACCTTTTTCTAATCAGTTACATCGAACATGGAAAATTATTAGAGTTAAAGCTGCAACAATATTTACTTTGAAGTTATGTACTTTTTGTAATATTACGCACAATCTTTTTCTTCTTCCTGTTCCATGTTCTGCCAGGACGGAGACGATCAAGGATTTCTGTTTGTAACTGTCTTTTTTCATTTTGGCATCTCTCCCAAAACTCGCTCCGCCACCCATTCGCTCCAGCCTATGAAATATATCTTGCACTGATTCCCCCTGTCTCTTTCCTTCTGTTCGTCTCATGAGTATTAGATTTTTCAGGCTTTCTTTCCTCGTGTCCCAGGAACCTCAGTTTTTTCTTACTGATGTTAATAATGAGCTTCATTTTCGATTGCATCCATTCCAACACCTCATGGTATCCTGAATATCATCCTGTAGAATCACATTTCTGCTGCCTCGAGACTCTTCTTCATCCTTAAAGAGCTAGTCCAACATTAGCTGCTATACAGAAGAACAGATATCAAAAACGAAATCTACAACAGTGGCGATATACCGGAGGACCTAAGCAGGTCAATGTTGGAAGCACTATCCAAGAAGTCAGGCGCAAAGTAATTTAGATTCCCCCGAACAATAAGCTTAATGCACCCACTGTTCCCAAAAATAAATTTCCTTGTCAAAAAGAACAAAAGGCGTGGTATACATTTGCGATTTCGATTCTCTCAATAAATAGCCTAGGCAAACTCTTCTCGGTCTAGCAATAATTGTAAGCGACAAGATTGCGGCAAGAAGTACATGAAAATAGACATTTTGAAAGTGATTTTTCTAGCAGAACTATCAGTACAGCCCGGCGTTGCTCGGATGTAATGAAAGCTTTAAAACTAATCCATGTTCCTGGAGCTGAGATTCAGCCGAAAGAATATTTGCGTGAAGTTTGGTGAGAATCGGATAAAAATTGTGGATGTGTATAAAGGACATACAGGCAGATAAACAGACACACACACAAACATTTATATATATATATATATATATATATATATATATTGTCGATTTTCTGCACTATTGTAAGAACTGCAACCTTAAAACATCTGAATATCGTTTCTTATGTCTCTTTCTATGAGTGTATCAAATTTGATTAAAATCAGACCACACCTTCTATAACCCGATTTTTCCGATTTTGGATTTTCGATATTTATCGGGGGTACCTCGACACAAAGAATAGCTAAGAACACTCGCAAACGCTTATAGTGCAACTGTGTAAGTTTTCAAGAAAATTGGTTCAGACGTTTCGGAGTCTATAGGTAACGGAAACAAACACACAGACAAAGTTCCATTTATAAATAAGTTTAGATCTCTGAGGACAAACGTTGGGCCTGATGCATAAGCCAAATATAAGGCTTTGAAGGTAAAAGAGGCTGGAGAAAACATTAAGTATCCTACCTAAGTTGCTTGTGTATACGAGTGGTAGAACATATAATAGGCGTCATAAAAGGTGACACACATTAATTAATGTGGAGGAAATTGTGGATAGTTATCATCGTTTATGTTCTGACGACACACGGCACATAAAAGAAATCTCGCCGAAAAGTACTTTTATCCGCAATGAGTGCATCACGTATATGGCCTTATGTCACACTATTGTAAACTTAGTAAGTTCGTCTACACCCTCTGAAGGACAGACAAACGGTCTACCTATTTGCATTGCCCAATAGGCAGTTTTACATTCAGTAGATGTTTAAAAAAATGTTATTTTCTGCCGGTGATGCCTTTATTAAACTTTCTTCTCGAGAGCTCGCAGCTACGGATAGAGTTCATATATCTATTTGCCAAACTCAATTTGCGATTTTCTTCAATGAGGGCTCGGGATATTCTCCCCTTTCCGCAAAGAAAATAAATAAGTAAGACAAAAAATACCCAGAAAATTTACATCGTCACGACAAACCGAAAAATGCTGACACGTGAATGGCGGGAAATGACGAGGAGGACGTCACACGTGGCCGCCAGACAGGATGTCTTTCTCAAACAATCGATTATAAATCACATGATGGGTGGCAAAGCGCAAATCGTGACAACATGACCCGCAGAGAAATTAACTGCGTTTTGTGCATGCGCACACGAACATCCGCCTATATATATATATATATATATATATATATATATATATATATATATATATATGCGTTTGTGCATGTGTGTGTGTGTCTGTCTGTCTGTCTGTGTTTAAAGAGAAACTCATTGAGACAGACAGATGTATAGGAAAAGAAGTGTTCACTAACTTACATAACTTACACACATCCTCATATACGAACGCACACACGTAAATACGCTTAAAAACACACACATATTAGCATATACGAACATATTTATTCAGCTGAACTGTACGTAATTTTGCCCATATACAGAAAGTACGCTGTAATATACACTGATGTGCCAGGATATTATATCTTGTGACATATGTCAAGAATGACAGCTACTGTCTCGTAACATCTACGCCTGTCTGAGTTCAGAGCATGTATACACGAAAATCTGTTTTTTTATGTTGAATATTGTTTTTAACAGCAAGAAGAAGGAGTACATTTTCTTTTTTTTACTTTGATAAAGATTAAATGCTTATCTACCGACAAATAGCTCAGATCATATCCTAAATGGTAGGGCCTGTTGAGGGCTCACATTCAGCTGAACATTTTTGAGAAAGGAGTGGAAAATCAACAAACGACGTCAAGATATATATTACAGTGAGAATTGAACGGAAGCTCCCCGCCACGTGCGAACCAATAATGGTCTTGCTTTGGTACAATTAGTCGATCTCTCTAATCACAAGATGAAGTAAAGTATATCTACACTTCTTTCTCAATGGCATTGTAAATGAAGGCAAGTCAGAACACCCGTATTAACCTATTTATATTCTCCTAATGTTCCGTAATATCATGTAAACGCCTTGGAGTAATGAGATATATTTGCTGATTCCAATCCATCTAACTTTTAAGCTTCGCCATTACTCATAAGCACCAGATTAAACTTTTAATATAAACATGCCGGTGCTCATAACGTCATGATAGGCGTAGCACTAGAAAATGTTATCTTATTCATATGGAAGATATTCGGATCATACAACCTACATAAAAATCATTGAGACCCGTTACAAGATTTCATGACAAGTTTTCTATCGTGGAATTAGCATCCAGTCGCAATTCAAACATCATTAAATTCTTCAAGTCTATTCCCATAGAATACCACAGATCAATTATGGGATGTATTCAGCCAATAGGTTTATTCTGAAGAGTTTCTAACGCATATCTTGGAGACATTAAACCATTCGCTGTTACGTTACCGGAAAAAAAAAGATAACAAGTCTTATGTACTTCATACATCATTGGGTAAGAGCTGTGCTACAGGAATATAGAGGACCAACATCCTATCAGGCAGGGGGTCATAATGCTTTGGCTTCCCTGTCTAAGTAACATTACGTATAAAGGCATAATGTTCAGATCGTGAACTTCTCCATCGTCTTTTTCCGAAAAAGTTTTAATGTTTAATAAAAAGCTGACAGTCTTGACGATTTAATTTGACATTTTAATGACTTGTCTTCCGATTCTGAAACTGTTTTCGGATAAATTTGTTTATAAGGAGAATGTCCACTGAATTTCAAATATAATTTGTATGTGTGCCTAGCACAAAAAAAATGGCTATCTTTTTTATTTGAGATTAGAAACAAATCCCAAGAAAAAATACTTTGAAAACTTTTGAAAGTCTCAAGTTTTTAATCAAAGACAGTAATTTCTGACAAGCAATTTCATTTTCAATCTTGAGAAATATTCCACGTCTTTATTCTGTGTTGCATTTCTTAGTACGTTTTTAATCTGTAAAGCTTGTCGAAAAAAAAAATACAGGCCTTGATTCGATATCCGTGAGAGACGGAGTTTTACACTGCTTCGTTCTCCTGACAGAAACGCAGAATAAATCTAAAGACGTTCAGAAAAAAAAATATTGAAGTTCCAATCAGTTCTATTTTTCATCTATGAAAATGTCAACATTTCCCTATTTTCCTGACGGCTAAAATTTCCAAGAATTTAAATGCAATGTCTTTTCCCATCTCTTATCTATTTGATTACAGTCCTTCTCTTATCCTTTCCCCATCACGTCATGTATCTTGTTCTTTTCATTTCTCACTTAAAAGTTTACTTAAAAAATACAATTGGCAGAAAATGGAAGGAAAAGAATAAAAAAAAACAAAGGAAAAGAGGAACATAAAAATGATCAGTGCCATATATTATACACGCTTGGTTGATCATGTCTCGAAAGAGACATGACTGACACGGCAGAAGATTATCCCGCAGTAGATTGCCATTATGTTCTGCGGTAGACTGGTTGCCAGCCAGGGCTATAGAACCCAATCTGTTCTGTTATTTAACCCATAATTGGAGGGAAAAGGCGGATTAACACCTTTCCCAATGATATTTGCGAGTAAGTGAATGCAAGCAATCCAACTGGAATTTGAACTCGACTTCCCGATTTCTCTTTCCGAGGCGATATCTGTCGCATTTCTAGTATAAATTGCTTTTATGACAATCAACAATGAAGAGTCGTTCGTAAAATTCTCATCATTAATATAACTTATAGCCACTAATTCTAAAATATTTTCCATTATAATATTTAAAAAAAAAGCATATTTAAGATTAAAAAAGTGCTCAAAAGAAATTGCTAATATTAAAGTACTAAGCAAAAACATTTGTCTAATTTTTTATTTTATTTTAAAGCCGAACTGTTTTAATCAATGGTTTAATTAGTTCGGACTAATTAACTCGTCATTTATTGATTTTGCATATCAGAACGTCTTGGAAGTTGAATCTACCTTCTTTCTTTGGGCGTCAATTGGACTTTGAAATGCTAAAACTTACTCTGATGAGGTTTTTACACTTAAATGACACAAAACACGGGTTAGGTTCAGCTTGTTCACAACGAAATTGCAGATTTCATGTGTGGGTTAGATGGGTACGCTAGCTTAGTACATGACGTGTAAGAAAGTGGAAGTGCGTGCATCATCAAAACCAAATTAACAACTATCTATCTATCTATCTATCTATCTATATATATATATATATATATATATATATATATAACCGTACTGATGAGCTGTGATACCACGAAACAACAGATCTCTCTCTGGATGACTGTATATATATGTTTTTTTATTTTAAATTATAATTTACAACATGTTCATATTACGATCTATGACAAAGTGTACTTTTGGTTTCGACGTTGAAAGGACAATGTCTCATCAGGTAGTAAACGCTAAATAGAGCCTACTATCTGAGGAGACATTGTCAATTCAATATCGAAACAAAATGTACACTTTGTAGTAATCGTAATTCTAACATGTTCTAAAGAATAATTTAAAATAAATATTCATAGCTTTATTTCTATACTGAACACTGTTTTAAATTAATGTTTTGAACGTTGTTAATATTTATCCGTCCCTTATTCATTTGAAGATGATATATATATATATATATATATATATATATATATATATATGTGTGTGTGTGTGTGTGTGTGTGTGTGTGTGTGTATGTGTGTGTGACTGTGTCTGTGTGTCTGTGTGTCTGTGTACTTGTCTGTGTGTGTATATTTTTGACTGTTTATTAACATGAATGAATATATATATATATATTTATATATGATTTTTCCTTTTTTTTGCATGAATATCTATCTATCTATCTATCTATCTATCTATCTATATATATATATATATATATATATATATATATATAGTTTTATATTTATGGCGCAGGATTAGAGTGGCCGACTGACGCCAATTCGGTCGGGTTTCGAGCCTGGGTTATGTAGCAATCGGAGTCTAAACGTACTGATGAACTGTGATACAGCGAAACAGATCTGTCTGCGGATGACTATATATATATATATATATATATATATATATATATATATATACATATAAAAGAGACGTATATATATATATGTATACATGTATGTATCTATATGAAATAGAGTTTATAATAAAATAATAATAATAAATAATAATAATAACAATCATAAGAGCAGCCAACGAGAGCAAACCTCCACCAGAGCAATACCAATATCATCTCAGCGATTTGCAAGAGAAGATTATTAAAATGAGAATGCAAAAATTGAACCCTACCGTACATTTAAAATAAATCATGAAATTTACAGAAATATATTTTTAAAAAACTGAAAAATAATAATAGATAATCAGAAACTTTATCTCGTAATGGATCGAACGCAAAATCGAAGCCGTTCGTGCCAGTCATGAAGCAAATCATCCCTGAAATTTTATTTGCCATTTATTTATTACTCTAATGAATTTGAAATTCTGTGAAATTTAATGACTTTTTGAAATTTTCCGTTTTACAACTAGGCTCTTTTTGCGAACGCACGACTGAAATTTTCAAATTACCAAAAAGATTTCAAAATTAGGGAGAAGTTATTTAAGGATTCTACAAAATTTTCTTCCAAATTTGTATGATCTTAGTATTTATTTATAGGTATGATTACATATGGATATATCTGCTTTTTTATTTATATTTTTTTCTTTCTGGAAATAACATTGTAGCTACTTTTTTCTCATGGCACAATCTGCCTATATATATATATATATATAAGTATGGGTGAAATAATATTCCTCGTCCAAAGAAACACTATTTTTAAAAAAGTGCTCAATACAAAGCAGAGCTAATAATGTTTATTCAGAAATTATAACATGGATATGTTACAATATCACTACAAATGTAGCTATTTTGTTTCGACACTTCTTGTGTCTTGTCAAGTGATGTTCGTTATTTTAAATTGATTCAATTTAAAATAACCACATCACTTGACAAGACACTAGAGGTGTCGAAACAAAATAGCTACTTTTCGATTTTCTTTTTCTATTGTAACATTACCATGTTATAATTTCTGAATATATATATATATATATATATATATATATATATATATATATATATTGAAAATAAAATAGTATTAAAAATTAGATTTCGTTGTTACATTTTAGCATCCCAAAATTGTAATTCAAATCAATTTTTGAATATTTTTTTTATAATGAATATTAGATTTATATCATAAGTAACTATAATTTCCTAGAGAATATAGTGCGTTCATAAAATTTAATGACGTAATGCAATCTGGCATGGTAATTCAGTATTTGACATGTAAAACGTGCGAAAAAATACTACTGAAAAACAAGAAAAATAACCACAAAAAATTATCCCTTATCAGATGGAGCCTAAAATCTAACCAATTTGTGCCACTCAGTTTGTGTGTCAATCGTCCCTGAAATTTTCATTCAAATCCATCCAGTGAGTTTTGAGATATTTTGATCACTGACTGACAGACAAACAAATAGACAAACACGACCGAAAACTTTAATATAATACAAATATATATTAACAAGTATAAAATGCAAATATTAATGGAATATGTTGTGTGTTTTTGTGTTGATGTCAAACGTGATCAAATACGTGCCACATGTAAATATGTTGCTATATTTCAAGAAATGGTTGTCTGTTGTGGTGAAGTGGATAATGGCTAGAAACGTGAAACCGGAGAGCCGAGTAAGAATTCCATTTGAATTCGTTCACCTCGACGCAAATAACCTTAGGGAAGCTATTAATCCGTTGCTTCTGCTTCCAGCTATGGGTTAAATAGTAGGACAGATTGGCTTCTATATATTTGGTTGGCAACCAGTCTACCGTAGAATGTAATGGCGAGCTGATGCGGGAAAATCTTCTACCAAGTCAGTCATGTCAATTCTGGGACATGATGGCCCGAGCGTGCATCACGTATGATATTTAACTGACAGACTTGGAAGAAAAACTGTTTGATGGATAATTAAAAAGGTCGTACAGGGACTACATCAGGCTGTTACTGAAGATGTGCAGTAGCTGCGCTAGTTGATTAGAAAAGTCGGTTGGCGATCAGGTCTGTTGAGGATGGTCTCTGCCGAGAGGCTGTTCAAACTACCGAAGTAAAGTTTATCTAGCAGGTGAAGGAATGCCGTCGAAGACGTCAAACGCAGAATCCTTCCTCTACTCTCATCCAAGGTCACTTCAGATGACGTACTTTCGGAAATGTTTGCTGTTCCTGTATAATCGTCGGTTTAATCAGCCACACAAGAGCCTATTCAGCATGAAGGAAGCCGGTCGATTTCGTCTGAAAAGATAGTCTACATCTACGTCGGTGACAGCGACAGCAACGACAACACAATAGGTTGTGCAATACTGATAGATAGCTTCTGCACAACAAACTGCCACAGACACGCACATATGTATATATTCATGAACTCATTTCGGATATTCAATCTCTGTAAATTTTCATCTATAATTACTTATGCAAACACTTAAGATACAATATATCTATAAAAGGAAAATATGAATAAAGACAAAAAGAAAACTTATCTTAGTCTACGTTTATCGTCCAACTGCGGACTTTATCAAGGCAAATTTTTTTTATGAAGCCCATTAAATAATGAAAAGTGGCAGCTAAGATATGTTTGCTTTTTCTCTTTATTCATTTAACATATATACATATACACATGCATACATGCCTACACAAACACACACACACACACACACACATATATATATATATATATATATATATATATATATATAAAGTAAAAACTCAACATATTATCGATGATGGGTCGTGTATCATATTACTGTGTACACAATCTATTGAGCTTTTTCTGTGGATCCATTAGAATTATCCTTTCTGCTTACAGATTTGATATATACATTAGGACTTTGAATATATTCTCGCTTAATTGTCATGAAAATTAATGTTTTATTTACAAAAAATAATTAAAAAATCCCACTAAAAGTAATGCCCATCGCTAGTCATTATTTTCCCCATATTTCTGACAGCATTTGAAAAAAAAATAAGAAAGCCAATAATTTTAAACATACGTAAAGTGTAAAAATATGGCTAATTATATGTACAATTATGGGCATCAAAAGAATTGCCAACTAGAAGGAGTACGTAAAACCCTGATTCTAGTCTACAGTATAAAAATAAAGTGTATGTGAGATGTAGTGAAGGCAGTTTTTTAAATGATGATATAAACATAAATAACAAGATGGAAGGTTACACACATTGTACAAAACTAGATAGACATGTGTGTAAAATGAAAGAAAACATGGGAAAGGTCCTTGTATGCGCTGAAATATTTTAAAAGAAACTTAGCCTTTTTGCCAATCTTAAACTCACTTGTATATGTACTTTTACTTATCGACGCTTTGTCACTGGTCTCGCTGATTTCCAGATCTTTTTCGGAACACAATAGCGCGTACTTCTTGACACTGTTACTTCTCCAGTGCTGCTGAAAAGTGTTCCACTGGTTAAGCCTGTGAAATCTGCAGGCTCACATTTTATTCCTGACAAAGACAATCAGGAAACAAATTTCGCTTGACACATATCGGCTTTCTTAGATAGCCTCGTAGATGCTGCAACAAATCTGTTCGCAGGTTAAAGATATCTTCCAATTATTTTGGATATTTCTAATGTAGATTTGGCTTTGAAAAGTTCAGATTTTATAATTTCTTTATCAGAAAAGGTCAAGTCACATTTTCGGCCCAGTAATGTACGTTTATAGTGGCACTTGGTTATTGTTAAGAACACTTCTCTATACTGTTGCGTAGAACCGAACAGTTTTATACAGCGTGCGCATATAACTATTCAGAATTATGGTATGAAAATGGTAGTTTTTACAAAATAAAAAACTATCACCTCGTTAATAATTTAAAATGCAGCATATGCATATATATATATATATATGTGTGTGTGTGTGTGCGTGTGTGTGTGTGTGTGTGTGTGTGTGTGTGTAAACATATGATGTGTAGAAATTGTATATACAAATTTCGTTTAATGCATACAGATTTTCTTTTTTTATATAATAGCATTTGCTCAAAGCTAGACTTACATCCTTTAACACGATATTATGAGACCATGAAAATACAGTGTCTGAAATTGTTGAAATTATATATATATTGTAAGATATGGTTAGAAAATAAGAATAAAAAGAAAAGTTATAAAAGAGAAGGACCGAACAAATAAGATATAATAAAGAAGTTAAAAATTGGAGGAAGAGAAAGGAAAGTCGTAAGACGAGCCAATATGATAAAGAGGTTTATTTTATTTTTATTTTATTTTTGAAATTATATATATATATATATGTAGGTGTATATATATTTATATATCTATATATATTGTTTTATTTTCTTCTCTTCAAAAAGACACCCCGTCTTTGTCGTATGTAGGAATACGAGTACAACCAAGAATACCCGTTCTATAACAGCGTTTAAACCAAGTGAAATCTTGATTAATTACCTTTTCTGGGAAACTTATATACTGCACGTCCTAAAGCTAGTAGCATTTTTTCTGGGTGCGAGCCGAATACTGATCATATTCGGTTGGGTCGCTTATTGAAGAAGTCTGTTGTTTATTGAGACCCGAAACTTCTAATAACATGGGAGCAACAACACTGACGACGCACCTGGATTCTGCACTTTAAGGTGTATTTTAATGATATTGAAAAATTCATCATTTAGATGCGGTTAGTGATGTTACCCCGGTTCATTGATGGTTTCGGTCCTTTACAAACACCATACCTTCTCCCCATGTTGACCCAGCCAAGGTTGATCAGGCCCCGGACTGTGCCCTAATCTCTGATTGTTACGTTGTTAGAATGCAAGATGTTTTGTTTTTCGTTGCTCACAAGAAAAGGAAAAAAATTATTGAACAAAGTTGTCCACAAAAAACACTGAAAGACCCGTGATGATAATGTGTATATAAATTGTTCAAATAAATATCGGATGGGTAGTCAAAGTAAACTGATAAAAAAACTGTCTTAATATATATGAAAAAAAAAACTGTTTAAATATACTGAAATAAATACATAAATTAACACTATTTGGAAGATACCGTTACACAGGGGTCAGAGGATGAGGGGATATGCCTATTAAGGAAATTGAAATATGCTGATCGTCCGAGCTTAAAAAGAATAGGTAAAGTGTTAAAATAGATATTGGAAGGAAGGATATGTAAATGACTAGAAAAAACAACGAATCAAAGCTGGACTCACATCCTTCTACACGAATTATGAAAACATGAAAATACAGAGTGTCTGAAATTATATATATATATATATATATATATATATATATATATATATATATATACCTTGGTGGTTTATCAAATATGTAGATATCATCACCATGGCTGTGCTGGATTTGGAAGAAAACTTCGTCTTACAATCCATCAGTGAATGCTGAAGAGACTCCGCAAATATAATCTCTGCAAGTCCAGAATATTCAGATCACTAGAATTCGGTGCTTGTAACCAATGCTGAAATTTTGTGGTGTTGCTGTTTCTTTGAGTTGTGTTTTGTTAATACCGGGCTTCTTCGCATCTTGCAGAGGTTTGTTAGCCAATTGTATGCCAAGACGATTGGCAAGCAAAACATTTCTATGGCTTCTTTGTTTTAATCTTGCACAAGGGGAAGTTAGTTTCGATAGCGTATTTTTAACGCGTCTTTGGTCGGCTTTGATGTCTTCTGTCACTTAGCAGCTCTTCATACAACAAGCATATGTGAATATGATGTTGCTCCATGTAAAATATGTGGACTACGTCGAATCCGTCTTGCTAGATCAGCGATGTAATGATAATGTATTTTTGAACATAGAACCGCGCGGGAAGATGTTATTGCGAAAAAATAGTTGCACTATTGTAACCCCGTTCTCACGGTCTAAAGAATCATTAACTTTTAGCAGAAGAATTTGTTACAACAGGAGACTTCCAGCATCCAGAAGATGATCTGGATTTCTACGTCTGACGTCTATGCTCTTATTCCACTCGATGGCATATATTTACACCTCATTCATGAGCAGTCAATCTGTCGAGGACCTGATTCACTCAGTTCTTCGGGACCAGTCTTCACATACAATAGTCATGACAGACCTGAAATTATTAAGAATTCAAACCCGTCAACTACAATTGCCTGTCTTGCTCGGCAGTCAAAGCGGTTTACCGCAGTGTGGCCAGTGTTGCATCTTCAAATACATTTTTCTTTTACACTGAATATCGGAACAGAACTACTGTCATTAGATATATGCTATTTTTTCTCTTATAATAAAATATATTTATGTGTAAAATAATAGAAGGTAATCAATGAATAAGAAAAAATATGTAATAAATAACAGAAAAAATAAAGGCGGATGATACTATGAATGAAACATGAAAATAACACTGAATAACGCTGAAATCTGATTTTAATATATATATGTAACAAAATTACACAACATCCTGATATACTAAAGAGTATATGTATTCAATAAAATCGTCATTGGATTCAACCACAGACTGAGGACAACTTTGAAATCTCTTGCATCTCTTCTAGTTGGTTTCCTTGCTTAAATTGGTGAATGCAGCCATAATACTTGCATTCAGTTCACCTTTTCTATTACAAGGTGTTTCTCGCTCAAGTGCACCCCACAAATAATAATCAACAGAGTTGCAGTATGGAGAGGTGGTCAGATGTAAGGTGTGATATGATCGGAGATAATTGATAATGGTCTCCGAGAGTGATTCTGAGACACTATGGGGAGATGAATATGAGTATATCGTCGCCATCACTAATGTGAATTTGAAAGACTTTTGTTAATACCATGATATTTATCCAACTCTTGGCGAATCCTCTGCACTCTCCTCAGATTGACAGACAGACACTATAAAATGTCCCGGCACGAATGCTAAGCAGTATAACATGCCGTTTCCAAATTTCTGTCGGAGTGAATTGCGTTATGGTGGTCTTTTTCTCACAGCGGTTGTCAACCTCTTTCCACTATGCACTGCAGTCGTCATAAACAAAAGCAGTCAGGCTACATGCATACACAAAATTAATAATATAAAATAGCGATAATTTACCCATCGCACAATATATATATATATATATATATATATTAGAAAAGGTTTTTCGTTTATTACAATTACTATGGGTAATACATATTTCACCGCCTAATTATGTTATTATTGCGGCTCGTCACACCCAAATGGTACAACCGCTGATCTTCAAAATAACCCCCACCCAACATTTTTACACAGACGCTCGCATACGCGCGCTCGCATACGCGCGTGCGCACACACACACACACACACACACACACACACACACACACACACACACACACACACACACATATATATATATATGTATATATATGTATATGTAAATAAATGGAGATATAGTGATATTTTTATACTTATTTTTACAATAGTCTGTTTTTGTAGTAATTTTATTTTTATATTTTTGTGAGCATAATATATATATATATATGATATATATATATATGTATATATATATTTTTTTTTCCCCCTTGGATTGAAGTATCTGAATTAAAATATATATATATATATATTGTGAGCATCATATATATATCTATATATATATAATGTAAGCATAATATTTTATAACTAGAGTGCGTGGTGACTATTTCGTCAACTATCTGCTTTGTATATATGATAATTACAAAATATTAAAAATTAATGGATGTATCTTTATAAGTAATGTCGAATTCATAAAATTTGTTTTCTAAACTGTTCACTATTGTCATGAATTCATTCTTGATATCTTTTATTGAAGATTTAGAAATTGTTTTGCTTATATACGGGTATATTTATTAGACATTTACTTCTGCATAAGAAATTTAAATAGTTAAATCCCACTTAATTTGTGAGTCATTTAAAATAGAAATATTTTTATTTTTAAAGTAGAATCTTTTTGTCAATGACTGTTACAGTAACAAGTCTTGATTTTTTTTTGTTTTGTTACAAGTCTTACTGTTTAAGATATAGATGAGAAAAGGGTTGGTTCATATTTTTCTAAATGAAAAAAGAATGAAATAAAGCTGACTGAAATTCGAATTCGGAGAGTCGATTTCGAATTTCCACCTACGCATTCACAATATAATGAGGAAAGAAATCCTGAAAAAATTGAGACTCAACGAGCAAGAGATGTGGGCGGAAACATCAGCTAATGGAATTAATGAGTTTGAGTAAATGGACGCCAGAACAAAAATAAAATAGTGGATAATTTCTCCAACTCTCCTTTTTTATTACGTGTCCATGCAATTTCATATATATGTATATATAGCAATTTCATATCTATATATATATATATATATATATATATGGTACAGAACTTGAGTATTGCATTGAGTTATAATTTTCATGTCAGAGGACATAATGAGGATAAAATATAAAAAAAGAAAACAACCGGTTTCACTCCTGCTCGTCAAAGATTTTTTGGGGAAACATAACGTAAAATGTAAGTGTTGTCAAAAATGAAATGGTCCATGATGGGAAGAGGGAATGAATTACTAGAGATTGATCACAGCAAGACCCAGCAAACATTCTCGCTGCTTACACAACGATGGTCTTCAAGACTTGACGTAAACAGACTTCAGTACCTTCAAATGAAAAAGTGAGTATGAACTGGATAACACGGAAAACCAATTCATATCAAAGTCCGTGGCACACCTGTTCTTTAAAAGGTGTTCACAAATTGAGGAAAAGTACGTATTGTAGACAAGTTCATTTTGTTGCCAGGTATAGTTCCTTATTTTTAGTGGAACGTGTTGTTTAATTCTACTGTCAAGTTTTTGAGTACTTCTGCTTATGTAACGGGAACCGCAGCCGCAATCATATTCGTAAATTTCTGAACTTATTTGATGAGGGATGCAGAACGTCCTTACGAATTGAGGCTAAAACAATTTTAGTACGGAAGAGAACACGCATTTTTGCAGAAAAATAACCTTTCGGCAAAAAAGAAGAAATTTTCACCTTTCTCTCCAGTTCTGAGAAGTCTTAAATACACTGGGCATTTAGAAACAGTTACTGGCTTAATCTTTCTGAAGTCAGCGATCTTGATGCAAATCACCAAACTGATACCCACTATTGCACAATGTTCTCTTTATAAAATTAATTTCATTTTGAAGGAACTCTTCAGAATAGGTCATCAATGCTCTATGCGTTAAAGTTTTTATTAAGGTTATTTTGTGCTTTTGAAGGCAAAAGGAGTCCCAACACAGGTATAAACCAGAAAAAGTATATACTTTACGAAAGGATGTTAGTGTACGATGCACCAATACATCAAGGAAAGCAGGTTTAGAATTAACCACTTTCTCAATAGTAAACCTCAAAGGGGGATGGAGATTCTTAAGGGAGGAGAGAAATTGATCAGCCTCAGCTTCATTATTGAAAAAGCAAAATGTATCATCAACATAGCGACGATACAAAGAGCGGCAGAATGAATCATTAAATAATTTCTCCTCATAAAACACAACAAAAATATTAGCCAACGCAGGACGGAAAGGGGAGCCCATGGTGACCCCGTCAATCTGACCGTACGTCATCTTGTCGAAACTAAATTCAAAAGATGTCGTGGCAAACTTCATTAATTCCACGAAAATTACTTGAACAATATGTAGAGGAGACAAAGAACTGCCATAAAAAAATCACTACAAATATTAATTGTTTCTATGAGGTGAACACAAGTAAATAAAGAGCATACATCGTATGAACACATAAACTTACCAGAATGACAACCTTTGATAAGCTCAACAAGGGAAAATGAATCCTTTATGGTGAATAAGCTGTAGTTCTGCAAAAACAAGTTGTAGCAATTTAGCAAGTAATTTGGTCACCTTATGTTGTGAAGACCCTATCATCGATAATATAGGTCTTAACGGAACCTTTTCCTGATGTATTTTCGGAAGGCCATAAAGGCGGGGTCTGATTGAGCCAGAGGGTCTAATTTCATCAGAAATTTTGGGAGAAATAATCCCACTTTTGACCCGCTCCAATAGTTTTTTTTCTGAAACTTTGTTTCTATTGAAGTTGTTGCATCACATTTTTCTGCAAGGTCTAATTTTATAAATGTTGATGTATCATTTAAAATTGATAAAATCTTGTCAACATGATCGGAGTAATCCATTAAAACTACACCGACACCTTTATCAGGTCTAGAAATCATCAAATCACGCTTTTCGTTTAAAGATCTGATAATACGCATGTGCTAAATTCTTCAATTTGACTCACTCTAAGGTTGTTAAGAGCATCTGAAGACAGAGGGACAATTTACACAAGTTGAGAAAACAACACCTCAAACTCAGAAAAGATCTTTTCCTTATCCGGCATGGTAGTTGGAACAAAAAGAACAAGAACAGTAGATTCTAGCTCAGACAATTGATAGGAGAAGTAACTGAAGATAACTTCTAACTTAGTCGCTAATTTCTGACAACCACTCTCATGAACAAATCCTATGCAAAAATTTATGGCTTCTTGTTACTTTGCTTAGATTTTGGAACGCTCTTTTTCTCTTATAATGTGCAGTCGGATTTCCTTTTTACATTTTCCATCCTCTGTTAAAACATGTCCTTACAAAATACTGAAAAAATGCACGGCGAGATTCATTTTGATTTTTTTATGTACACGCCGAAAATTTATCCACACCACATTTAGCATTTTATCGGAGTGTTATTCGCGCTAAACAATAAAATAATTTCATATAAATGTATCTCCGCCAATCGTTTGTTTTCGCGTCATAAATTAAAAATAGAGAGATTACTGTACATGGCGCCACGTTGCCGTGTAGACTAGGTTACATTTTTCATTCATGTACACACACACACACACACACACACACACACACACACACACATATATATATATATATATATATATATATATATATATATATATATGAAGACGCCTGGCCCCAAAAAAAAAAAAATTCTACAAACTGTTAGAAACAATCCAGATATCAATACGCTCACCTCTTAAATGGAACATATCTCAGTTAACTCAATACTACACACCTTAAACTGTAGGCAACCAAACCGCAAATGCACATGAAATACAAATGTAATCCAGTCTATACGGCAACGAGGCGCCATCTACAATAACCTTTTTAAATTACATCGCGTTGAAGTGGGCAATGGAAAATGTTTCTCTTGATTGGTCTACGAATATTGTAACGCGCGTGCACACACACACACACACACACACACACACCACATCCACGCACACACACATTTACACACATAAAAAATGATAATTTAATTTTAAGAAATGTTACGGAATGTTACGAAATGCTATCAACACCGACATATTTTTAACATTTTTTAATGAATACTAGTATTAGAGTGGATGCTCTGTTTTTTTTTGTTTGTTTTTTATGATTAAACTATATAAATATATATGCACGGCCTGAATAATTCGAAAATATTGTCAAGAAAATATGCAGCCTCTTGCAAGATTCGGTTTGGTAAAATGAAATTGTCTTTGTTTACCTTTTTTGTGAATTCGAATACAAATTAGGATACGAAAAAAGAGAAGGTATGGATATTACAAAATATCCGAAATTTATGTGTTTATTTGACCTAATTCGGGTTTGTTTAACTAAAAGATCGTTTGTGGTCGAGTGGTTGAGAAATATCATATCAATTGAGGGTTTTCCCTAAGTCTAGATGGTTGCAGGTTAGAATTCTGACGCATGAGGTATATTTTCCTGACAAGATTTCTCGAATATTCAGACAGATAGATATTTATAAATATACTGTTTAATTACAAAAAACAAAAACAGAAAAAAAAAGAATCTATTCAAATACACGTATTCATTTAAAAATAATGTTTCAACAAAAAAAAAATATATATATATATATGTCAGTATCAATTCTATTCCACAATATTCCGTAAAATTATATATATATATATATATATATAATTCTTATTTTAATATGTGTGTATGTATCTACCCATCTCTATCTTTTGGTCTCTTTCTGTCTCTTCATATATATATATATATATATATATATATATATATACACACATCTACGTATCCAAAGCTGTTTGTTTGTGTTTGCGTGGGCACGAACGTGTGTGTGTATGTCTGTGCAATATTTCATTTTAAAGATGCATTACTTAATTTCAGAGTTATTAAAGGAATGGTTGGCAATCCCAGTCACTTCATTAAATTTACTTTCCTCTGCTTCTTCATCTGTTTCCGATTGTCTGCTGAATCTTCGTTGCAGGATATGTTCTACGAGCGAAATAAATATTCGAAAAGTAATTACAACTTGAAATTATTAAATCTTCTAACATTTTGCCTTCATGAAGCGTTAATAATCCATTTGTGCGCACAGACCAAATACACAGAGACTGACGTCGGGCAAATTTGCTTAATTGAACAGTAGTCTATAAATACAAAGCTGTTATTTTTTCCTATTAGGATCCACATTTTCATCAAAGTTTCTACCGATCTTCTTCGGGTGTCAGTTCCTGTCTCCTTAAAATATTCTGGAATTTTAAATTCATCAAAGTGTGTAAAAAATTTTATATTCATCAAAGTTTCTACCGATCTTCTTCGGGTGTCAGTTCCTGTCTCCTTAAAATATTCTGGAATTTTAAATCCATACAATCCACAATTATAGGTTTTTCGGTTGAGTTAATACTCACCAGCTTGATTTGTGTTAAATATCCGTTTCTTATAGAGAATCAATTCAGGAATATCAAACCCAGGGATTGGTTTCAGAACAGCTACGGCAGCGGATATAACGTAACAGGGAAAATTGACTGGTATAATTCTTCTTCTATGTGCCATGTTCCTTCAGGACGTAGGCGATCATGGCTTTCCACGTTTCTCTATCCCTGGTGACTCTGAGCAAGCTTTCTCCTATTACACCATGCAATCCTCGTTCCGCCGTCCACCTGAATAGGTTCCGCCTGAATAGGTTCCGCCGTCCACCTGAATAGGTCTTTCAAATATGTTATAGTGTCATAAACCAAATGTTTTACTCAAGTGATGGGATGGAATTGCATCAGTGTTCCCAAGACGGTGGTGGAAGTTTATTAGACCTGTTACATATTGTAAACAGTTATAGAAAAGTAACTGGCGTATAACAAATTGCTATAAATGGTTCATGATCCCCTAAAGCTATGATTGTAGAAACAGTCTATTAAAATCTGGGAAAAGCTTCTTAAAGCACGTACACGTTTTGAAGTCTGTATAATTCTCTGCATCTCTGCATTATCCTATATTTTTAATCTTACATGTCTCGTATTCAGGCTTTTTCCTTTAGTTTCAATTTAAAAAATCCGAAGGGCAATTTTTTTTGGTGGGGGTGTTAGGGGACAAATGTTTGCTGCATCCACAGATATTTTTTCTATCTGCTGAATTCAGTAATTGCATGAAAAGCAACTAGTAACAATATCTATATATATATATATATATATATATATATATATATATATATATAATTGTACAGAATATTGTGAAATAGAATTAACACCGACATATTTTTTGTTTAAGCATTATTTTAAATGGATACTAGTATTTGAATAGATTTTTGTTGTTTTTTGTTGTTTTTTTTTGTTTTTAAACAGTATATTTATAAATATCTATCTGCCTGAATATTCGAGAAATCATGCCAAGAAAATATACGTTTTGCGTCTGAATTCTAACCTGCAACCATCTAACCTAGGGGAAGCTGTTGATATGATGTTTCTTAACCACTCGACCCCAAAGGATCTTTCAGTTAAACAAAGCCGAATTAGGTCAAATAAATACATAAATTTCGGATATTTCGTAATATTCATACCTTCGCTGTTTTCATGTCCCAATTTGTATTGTAATGCACAAAAATGTAAAGAAGGACAATTTTATTTTACGAAATCGAATCTTGCAAGAGACCGCATTTTTTCTTGACAATAATTTCCGATTATTCAGGCCGGTAGATTTGCATATATATATATATATATATATATATATATATATATATATATATATATATAGTTTACTCATAAAAAAACACATAATCGAGGATCTACTCTATTGCTAGTATTCATTAAAAAACAATGTTAAATAAATTTAAAATATGTCGGAGTTAATTCTATTTCTTAACATTCCGTAACATTTTGTAAAATGAAATTATCTTTTTACGATGGAATCTAAGGCATATCTTTCAGTTACAAAACACTTTACAGAGTCGATGGATTAATCATCCTCTGAAAAATATGTTCACAGCAAACGAACAGACGCATAAAAGATTTAATTTTTTAAGCCCACCTTCTTTACATAACTAACACCACTAACGCTAATATCCTAAAATTCTGAAATGTAACTTTTAATCTGAAAAATGCCCTGTACAAACCGTACATTAAAAATCCACACAATTATAAATACGGCAACAAGGAATGAAATCACCACCATAGTAATATTGATAACTTGCATAAATCAATCCAATCTCGTTTATGTATTAACTCTAGTAATAAGGATGTTTTTGGCATCTCCAAAATAAAATACAATAATGCATTAGAAAAATAAACTCGACATTGGTTTAGAATACTATGTTAAAAACAAAGTAGGTAGAAATAAACTGAAAATACGTAAACCTAACATTATATTGTTTAACCCACCCTGTTATATCCAAACAAACATTAGAACATTCAGCAAGAACAATTTTAAAGTTAATTATAGTTGCGTTAAGGACATAGATAAATATATTTCACCACGCAATAATATTATGTCTAACACATACTTGACAAACCTGAATAATCACAGCTACCCTACTGGTAAGAATAATAACCATACTCAAAATAATTGCAACTTCCGAAAATGTATCTACCCACTGAGTGGCCAGTGTATGTGCGAAAGTAATGCTCATAGAGCTCGCATCTATTTGAATGAAGATGTTGAATTCGATATTTGAGAAACTTAAAATAAGTGGAAATATCGTTTTAATAATCATAAGTTGTCTTTAAACAACAGTAAATACAGAAAAAGCACCGCTTTATCCATATATTATTGGTAATTAAACAAGAACCCAATTATTACCTAAAATATCACCGGCGAAACCAAATCTTATAATGGCGAAGAAGATAGTCGAAGCACATGTCTTTTAGAAAAAATTGTCAAATCAAACTTATTAATTCATATGAATAACCCTAATCTACTTAACAAAAAGATTGAATTAATGATCACATGCTGCCGTAGAAAAAATATTTACTTAAATTCTTAGATCCTGATTGATAGAGATTTCTCTGTTCGTTTGTCTTTTCTTTTTCTCACTCTCTTCAGTCCGTCAGTTAAGTGCCATACTTGATACTCGCTTGGGCGATCATGTCTCGAAAGAGACATGACTGATTGGGCAGATGATTATCCCGCTGTATTGCTATTACTTTCTGCGGTAGACTGGTTTTCTTCCAAAGCAATAGAACACAATCTGTCCTGTTGTTTAACCCAAAACTGGATGGAAGAGATGGATTAATACTCTTTCAAAGGATATTTTCGCGTAAGTGAATACAAAGAACTCAACTGGAATTCGAACTCAAATCCCCGATTTTTCGTTCTGAACTGATATCCACTGCACCACAAGGCACATCTTACTCTCTTACTTCCCTGCTACTTACGCTTCTCGCTGCTGGTCCTCCCGGTTCAATTACCTACACCATGATCCAAGTGGGGCGTTTTGTCCAATGTAGTAGTTATCCTGTACATCTACTGCCATAGCCCAAGAAAACTAAAGAACTCTGAAATGACCTGCTACATATTCATATCCGTTACCCCTAGCAATGCATGAAGATGTGATCTGAGACAGTGTCTCTTGTGCGTTGACACATGTAATTCTACCCAAATCATTGTCATAAAGGCATCTCTTTCAGGGGTGGATTGATTTACAGTGGGTAGTGTAGAGTTTCATCAAGTATTTCAAAGTGCACATGTGATACCACAGATAGAAAGATGTCAAATGTCTTCACAATTTCACAAGTGATATATCTCATTCGTCTGGAACCCACTCCCATTTTCCGTTCTCACGACGATAATTTATAACGGCATGACATAAGCAAAGAAGCCGGTGTTCACTCTTACTTAGGAGATAGCTAGGCAGAACTGATAATTGTCTGGGTATTTCCATGACGTCAACATATGCTAGTGCCACCTATAAGTACCTTTACTCGATGAATGATAGTATATAAGAATTATTACCAATGGCTCTAAGAATTGGTCGATGAACAACCGTTGCTTGGAATTATAGTTTGAATAAAAGTAATTAAAAATAGAATAAAATAGTATAAAATACTGCAAACTGCTCATACAAATTTTACGATAATAGTATTAGCGTGCGTAATTTTAATTTATTTGGTTTACAATTATTTAATGAATACTCGTACGAGGGTCATTCAATTCCATGTGCCTCTTCTATAAATACTTTCACAGCTTCTGCTCCGATGAACTTAGATCATTGGTGCCCCTATGTACGAATTTTCACGAGATACTAGATTAGCAACTAGGTCCCACCCTGTTACAGTTAAACCGATAAAATGTAACCCCAATTTCTACTTCAACAGCTTTTTCTCTCGCACTTCCCGCCCGTGGAATTACCTTCCACATACTTGCTTTCTCGACAGCTACAATCCCCAGGAGTTTAAATCTAAGGTCAATAGACACCTCTTAACACACTAACTCGCATCTATTCTCTCAAACTCTTGTCATCTGCATCCTTACCCTTCTATCACCATCCGTCTAACATTTCCTGTATCTAACCACTCTTTCTCACTATCATCTCCTGAAGTGATCGAATCAGTCAATAACCACATTCAATCTGACAGAAGGGTGACAGTGGATGACATTACAAGGACTTTGAGACTATCTGTTGGGACAGGACACAAAATTGTCCATGATGACATTGGCTACTCGAAGGTCAGCTGCCGGTGTGTGGCAAAGAGACCGGCCATCAACGAGCTGGGCTGGGAACTGCTCCCTCATGCCCCTTACAGCCCAGACCTTGCCTTTTCAGACTTTCACCTGTTTGGTCCCTTGAAAGCGTTCACGAGAGGCACGAAATTCGAAAGTGACGATGAAGTCAACAGTGCTGTAAACGATTGGCTGAGATATCACTCCAAAGATTTTTACGCTGAAGGAATACAGAAGTTTCTGTACAGATGGGAAAATTGTGTGACATAGCTGGGAGACTACGTTGAATAAAAAAAAGTAAGCGTCTATCTGGACTAGAAGTCCTTATACCGATAAAAATAAAGCTTATTTATTGAATGACGCTCGTATTTGAGTGGATAAATTGTTTTGTTGTTTTTCGATAATTAAACAGTACATTTTATTTATCCACCGGTCTAGATGATCGATAAAGCCTGTTTAGAAAACAACTATTATCCGGTAGGATTCGAACCTGCATATTCCCAAAGAGCATACTTTAATTTATATACTTTAGTTACCACGATATCTTCTGTGATTGAATGGTAAAACACACTAGATCTAATGCTAGCTTCTCTCCGGGAAATGAGAGTATGCAGGTTCGAATACTGCCGGAGGATATATGTCTTCCAAACAAGATTCCCCGTTTGGATATATATATATATATATATATATATATATATATATATATATATATATTATCATTATACACGTAACAGTCATCCGCAGACAGTTCTGTTTCGCTGTATCTCAGCTCATCAGTACGGTTAGACAGCCGATTGCTTTTTACCCAGGAATGAAACTCGACTGAATTGGGGTCAGTTGGCGATTCTACCTCTGAGCTACGGGCATTCGGTAGAAGAAGGCAGACCTTTTAGCATGTATATTATCATTATACACGCCTAATAGCTGAGAGTCTTCTAATTCATTGTTGAATGAACGATGTGTAGATGCCAGTGTAGCTACTTCTTTTCAAAGTCTACCATTCTTCCAGAGTGCTCAATCAGGGTGTGAGAGCGTTTATATATATATATATATATATTGTTAAATATAAGAGACAACGAATGTCTATTATGCTCAATCATGAGCCGATCTAAGCATCGTATTTTGGCTTTAAATTCAGGTGAAAATAAAGAGAAGAATTATTTATTCAACAAATTATTCATATATATATATATATATATATATATATATATATATATATATATATATGATGGATTCAATTTTTTCTGCGTCGTCCTATTTAGTGCGCATTTGAATGGTAACTTTTTTACTTGCGGTTTCCTGCTTCTACTTGTTCAAATCGTAAGCATAATAATAATAGCACCATCAGAGATGTAAATTCGTGCAACTATCTGAAGTACGCAAAAAATGCCCCCGAACACGAGAACAGCATCAATAACAAGTTGTTGATTTTGTTCAACCGTCAAATGATTTGAATAATTATCTAA
The DNA here is from genome assembly GCA_037127315.1 of Ascarosepion bandense. Classification (NCBI taxonomy): domain Eukaryota; kingdom Metazoa; phylum Mollusca; class Cephalopoda; order Sepiida; family Sepiidae; genus Ascarosepion; species Ascarosepion bandense. The sequence goes on along the minus strand of JBBBDQ010000145.1, from coordinate 11,224 downwards.
TTAAATGGATTTATACCTGTCATTCGAGTTATTGCTTCCGTCAAGATAGCATCAATTGCTGGGCAATAAAAAATGGATGCGAAGGCCAGGGCCAGAATGGTTAACGATTGGCTGGAGTGCCACAAGGAAGCATTTACACAATGATGGATTCCTTTGTTTCGATTTTAATTATGAATGCAAAACCGCGTGAATTTAACAAAGGGACTCAAGAATTCTAAGTCGTCGATATGCCTTCCACACCCAGGTTTTCGATCAGTTATGGCCACCCACGGAGGAATGCTAAGCCAACGTGTGACATATGATCTGCTGACGCCAGTCCTTCTACTACCTCAAATAATTCAAGCTGCCACTATTAATAAAACGAATAGCAAAAAGAAATAAAACTTATTGTTGATACTGGTCTATATAACAACTTGCGTATTAAAAAATGACACAAAACGCGACTAATTCTTTATATATATATATATATATATATATATATTAGTCATCCACATACATGCCCGTTTCGCTGTATCACAGCTCATCAGTGTGGCTAGACATATCCACTTGCTTCTGGCCAGGATCGAAACTCGACCGATTTGGGGTCAGTCGGAGTCTCTACTCCCTAAGCCATCGGCGCATGGGGTCAGAGAAGATAAATTTTAACGTCTTGTATGTAAGCAGTGTATACAGGCACCAGTCACCGAGAGAACTCAATTCATTTCTGAAGAGTCACGCACGAAGTGGAAACTGTTTTTAAAATTCTCTTCTCCAAAGTGCTCAATCGTATATATATATATATATATATATATATATATATATATATATATATACTTTAATCTCCATTACTGTTAACTCCTCATTAGAGAAGTTTCTTCCCCTCCGGTTGTCTTTGTGCGGGTTAGGAGGGAAGTATGAAGACATGAAAGGACAATTGATTTGAATTAACTCCTACAGTTTTATGGAATTGAAATGGAGAATGGTGATGGATTAACTGGTGTCAGATCCCCTCCTTTTGAACACTCTCAACACTCTCCTTTTTAAATTCAACTTAAAACATTTCCCGATTTTCCAATTCACTTCTCATTATTCAATATGTTTGATCTTCTCCACTCCTCGTCATAAAATAGAAATAATTCAGAATGTTTTTTTTTAAATTTGAAAACAATGGAAAATTCACTTGAAATTTTAATGATAGTTGTGGAGAAAAATATATCTTGGGGGAAGAAAATAACCATCTGTTTC
>JBBBDQ010000145.1:0-5000 GCA_037127315.1 Ascarosepion bandense | reverse complement strand
TACATCTTTCTAAAACGGCAATTAAAAGTTTTACAATTTGAAAAACCTAGGTTATTTAAACTTACAGATACCTGCATTTGTTATTTCATTGAAAGTGTATGCCTCTGTAGTTTCATTAAAATAATTTTAAATAGAACTAGCAGTATAGACCGGCGTTGTTTCGAGTGTAATGAAAGCTTTAGAACTAATCCATGTTCCTGGAGCTCGGACTCTTTGGTCGTTGGCACGAAAGACTTAAAAGCAATAGTTGTTACCAGTTAAAGCGAAACCGTAGACTGAAAGAAAAATAAATGGATGTAAGTCAAATTTTAAGAGGGCATTTGCTACCAGAATTAGGCAACGCATAGCATCCTCTAAGTTCGGTTCCAAAGATTACTGGCGTCTCTGCAAAAGCGTTCTCAGCAGGAACAAGACTTCAATACCCCCACTAATCAATGAGTTTGAAGTTCTCACCTCCCCAGCGGACAAGGCTGAATGCTTTGCCCGTAGATTCTCAACCAATTCGACACTGGAATCGTTAGGAATACCTACAACAGACTTCCCACCCAGAACTAAGGCTCAACTAAATAACGTCCACATTACACCCTCGCTGGTCGCCAAGATAATTGCACAACTTGACCCACACAAAGCGAGCGGCGGTGACGGAATCCCAGTCATAGTACTGAAAAAATGTGCCCCAGAACTCTCCTCTATCCTCTCTAAATTCTATAACCTCTGCATATCTGCTTCCTGCTTTCCTGCCTGTTGGAAGTCCTCCTGCGTAGTTCCTATATTTAAGAATTCTGGCGAACCCTCAGACCCCGCCAATTACCGTCCTATTAGTCTCCTTCCAATCTTTGGCAAAGTTTTCGAAGCCATTATCAACGCCGGGGTGATTCAGCATCTCACGGCCAACAGACTTCTCTCTGACAAACAGTACGGGTTTCGCTTCACCAGGTCTACTGCTGATATGCTAACGACCATTACCGAGTACATATACCGGGAACTTGACAAGAATGGTGAAGCCCGAACCGTCGCCTTGGATATCTCCAAAGCGTTCGACAGGGTCTGGCATGCTGGCCTCTTGTGCAAACTGCGGAGCTACGGGATAACTGGACATCTGTTTGACCTCATCCATTCTTTCCTCTCTAACCGCACATTGGAGGTGGTATTAAATGGGCATGCCTCCCAAAACTACCATACGAACGCGGGCGTCCCTCAAGGTTCTATCCTAGGTCCCACGCTCTTTCTGATCTACATTAATGATCTCCCCGACACCATTAGATCCCAAGTTGACATGTATGCCGATGACACAACAATCTATTCTCGCATCGATCAAAAACCAGGTGTGGACGACAAAGTGAACCTCGCTGTCGTACTTGAAAGGGACCTCCAATCCGTAGTGGCCTGGGGTAGGAAATGTCTGGTAAATTTCAATGCCTTTAAAACGAAGCTGTTATCAACTAACCACCATAGACAATCGCATCTACCTCCCATTAGCATGGGACAGGCTTGCCTCCCAGAGAGTAAAATACTACGCCTCCTTGGCCTTACCCTTTCGGCGGACGTCAAATGGAATGACTATATCGAATCCATTATCAAACCTGCTGCTATGAAAGTCAGCTCTCTGTGCAGGGCCCGGAAGTTTTTCCCACCTGAATCTATTCTGCACATATACAAATCTACCATCCGCCCGTGTATAGAATATTGCTGCCATATTTGGTCGGGTGCCCCTGTTGCTCTCCTTGGGCTTCTTGACAAAATACAAAGGAGGATCTGTAACGTGGTTGATACTGACTTGGCAGACCGGCTGCAACCACTCTCTCACCGGCGTCATGTGCTTCCCTGTGCCTCTTCTACAAGTACTTTCATGGCTTCTGCTCCGATGAGCTTAGATCACTGGTGCCGCCTAAGCATGAATTTACACGAGATACTAGATTAGCAACTAGGTCCCACCCTTTTACAGTTAAACAAATAAGATGTAACCGTAAATTCTACTCCAACAGCTTCTTTTCTCGCGCTTCCCGCCTGTGGAACTCCCTTCCACAAGTCTGCTTTCACGACAGGTACAATCTCCAGGTGTTTAAATGTATGGTCAATAGACACCTCCTATCACACTAATTCCCCATTATTCTCAGAACACTCTCATCTACCCAACCCTCATTCTCTGTATCCTTACCCGCCTATCACCCACCCTCTGACATTTCCTATATTTAATCATCCTTTCTCCACTCTATATAGCCCCCTGCGCAGTAGTGGCAGTGACATGCATTGCTCGGGGTAAAACGCTTATAAAAAAAAAAAAAGAACGGCAACCTTGAAAATTCTGAATATCGTTTCTTATGTCTTTGTTTATGAGTGTATCGAATTTGATTAAAATCAGATCACTTCTTCTATAACCCGATTTATTCGATTATCGATTATAGGTAACGGACACACACACACACACACACAGAGAGAGAGAGAGAGAGAGAGAGAGAGAGAGAGAGACACACACAAAGTTCCTTTTATAAATAAGTTTAGACACATCTCTACTGTCAAAAATGACAGCAAAATTTTTCAGAGGATTATTACCTGTTTTCTAAGAGGTTATCACCCTTGAGTGCGACAGGAGTGTTTATATATATATATATATATATATATATATATATATCAAAAACCCACTACATATATTGGTTTTACTACAACCTCGCTCTCCCGTAGACTTGACTGTCACCTTTCTGATCAGAGAAACAACATTTCTCAGAAAAATTAACCATGTAGGTAATATCAGACAGATTTTAGTCAACAATACAATAATCCTTACTCATACACACAGTAAAAAGAAGCTTCACATATTGGAGGTCATCTACACTAAATCCAAACAACACACACTTAATAAAATCACGTTTATCCATATATCGGAGAATTTTTGTCTTTATTTTCAAGTGAAATTAAAGCCAACATACGACGTTAAGAACGGCTCATGATTAAACATAATACACATTCATTGTCGCTTATATTTAACAGTATAGGCTTATATATATATATATATATATATATATATATATATATGGATAGCAATCTTTCTTTGAAACATATTTAGTTAAAATCGACCGATAAGGAATATTTTATTAATTTCTGGTTTAATTGTTACAGTATGATTAATTGTTTCTTTTTTTTTTTTGAGATAAGTAATGAAAAAATGTTTCATAATTTGTTATTTACCAAGCGCTTTCAGCAACTTCACTGACCATTCTCAGGGATTTTGTTTTTTGTTGTTATTTTCTTCACATGTTTTTTTACATGTAGCGTAATCTTTGTGCTTTAAAAACGAGCGTTCTTTAAAACTATCATATGATGCGCGCGACTGAATATCATAAAAAATTACATCCTTGAAAATGGCTGAAAGTGCTTGGACAGTCAAAAATTATATTTACATTAAAAAAAATAAAACATCTAAGAACACCAGAAAAATTGAATGAAAAGTTAATAGTTTTCCTGATTAACTTTCTTAACGAAACATTATTCGTATACTAATAATACGTATAACATTATTACCTCCCACAATAACCATATTTTGAAGAAGTGTAGTGAATCCACTACAGAAAATCGGTTTATACCTCCCTGTAATTTTAGATCTAGAGACAACGAACCGGTTGAGTGTAAATGTAGATTTGAAAATGTGATCTATCAGGTCACCATCTACCCTAAGGAAATTAAAGAGAAATATAATGTTTATATGGGAATTTCATCAGGAAAATAGAAGGAACGTTTTTATACACACAGTCACACCTTCACTAACCCTAATTTAAGATATCAAACAGCCTCTTCCCGAAAATACTGGGAATAAAAAGACAATAACCTAAATCCACAGATGCAGTGAATGCTGATTGGCAAGGCCTGGATCGCTAATAGCTTAAGAGACAGATGTAATCTATGTTTAACAGAAAAATTAAAATTTTGAAAATTCTATATTAAAATGCGCTTCTGAATAAACGTAGAGAGCTCATTAGTACGTGTCGCCATAGAAATAAAAATAAATTGCAATAATTATCTTAGTCTTCCAATTAGCCAAAATAAGTTTTTAGTTTGGTTAAGCAGTTAACCTCCCTTTCTACCTACCACTACTAACTCAATGGTCAAGCCACATGCCTCACATTACCATAGAAGAAATTACTACTAACATTCCGCTAGCTTAACCCTATAAAAGCCATTATCCCCCAAACACTTCCTCTACCAGATCAAACGTCCGGCATTATACATTTTCCTCTTTCTTTATTTAAACGGGGTCGACAATTCATGTCTTAAAATGACATGTTGAAAATGGCTATTTTCCCCTCTAAATCGTATCTTTATATATATATATATATATATATATATATATATATATATATTATTATTATTATTATTATTATTATTATTATTATAATAAAGATGATATAGTAATAGTAAGGCACTATTAAAGAAGAAACAAGCGGCAAGAGTTTAAATAACTGCTAGCAAAGAGAAGGAACAGGATCGACGCTGCCACCCAAATGTCTTTATCTTTCTCTGTCTTCATGATCGTGACAGGATATATATATATATATATATATATATATATATATATATATATATATATATATATATATAGTGGATAATTCTAAATGGAAATAGATGGTTCTTTTGCTATTATTAATTTGCAAAATTTTACAAGGCAGGGAAGCAAAGATGATCTCGCCCAAATCACCCTAAATTTTCTTCATTCTTTCATTGATGAAGCTGCAATATAGGTAATTATTAAATATTTATAAATTATCTGATGCACATATTTTTTGCAGTCCTAAAAAAGAACTATTCTATTTTCATTTAGAATTATCCACTTGGGAATAAATACTAAAAAATAGTATAAAGTACAACATTAAAAAAAAACTGGGGTGGCCTAATAATTATGGCCGGTAATATATATATATATATATATATATATATATATATATATATATATATATATATATACAAAATAGACACAGTGGTTTATTTTTATAAAAGAGATGTTAACA